>JBBPBX010030286.1:24393-35289 GCA_038048925.1 Garcialebias charrua
TATATATATATATATATATGTCTATGATGGACTGGAGACCTGTCCAGGTGTCCCCTGCCTCTCGCACAGTGATGGCTGGACATGGACATCAGTGACTCCTGTGACTCTTAAAGGAAGAAGTGGGTAAAGATGATTAAAGGAAGAAGTGGGTAAAGATGATGGATGGATTAATTATTTGTTCCTAGATTTTCCTAGATTTTTCTTTTTCTTTTATTGTTTTAGAGAAGTCCAGGCAACTAAGCTAACCTTATACAGTACTGGTAATTTAAGTTACAGAATTTAATGCATTCTTGTATAATCTGTTCCTATTTTTTGTATAAATATCAAATGATGCAAACAATTTGATACAGTACAGAACCTAAAATTATTGTTTTAAATAAATGTTCACATTGTTTCCATTGTTGTTTATTCTTTTCACCTTGTCAGTTACAAAACTGAAACTAAATTTATGGAAATTTTAATAGAAAAATCGTTTCTGAATCAAAAATCGTTTCTGAATCGAAAAATCGATATCGAATCGTGACACCAAAAATCTAGCCTGGCCCTCGCCCTCCTACGCAGCTCCGCTCAATTCTCATTTCCCTTCACTGCTCAGTCTGGGACTTCTCCCATCCACAAGGATTTCTCCGGTAGATTTTTGACCGGACCAATCAGAGAACAGAAGGAGCGGAGCTTTTGGCCCCTAACCCACGCCCCCACCTGTCCTGTCCCAGCGCGCAGCCAGCGAGCACCCGCATGTTCTTATTCAAAGCGATGCAGGACTGTTTTATATCTGACACAAATGTATTAATTTCCCCTTCTTAATCCCTTATCTGGAGTTTTCTGGAGTTTTTTTTGTAAAAAGTCAAGTAATCGCTCCCTCCTCCCTCCTCCCTCCTCCTCTCCCTCCGTTGAGTGAGATGAACGAGGAAGAGCCTCAGGTTATCACGAGAGAATTAAACTTGGGTTTTACGTTGCTGCTCAAGTCCCTGCATATTTTCTGGCCTTATGGTGAGCTGGACCAGAGCTACATGGTTTTATTTTTATTTTTTAAGACGTTTTATTTCCATAAACACAGAATATTCAGTGGTAGCGAGACGACATGCAGCAGGGAGTGGAGCAGATCTCAAGTTCACGAGAGCATGGCGTTGTTTTCACCCTGATAGCAAAGAATATTCTTTCTTTTCACATGTGCATCACTCATATTCTCGTCTAGATTATTTCATAGTAAGCAATTCATTGATGACAAACATTTCAGACACTAAGATACACCCTATTGCTGTCAGCGATCATGCACCAGTTACTGTAAATTTAGATTTAAAAAAAACAACAACAAAAAATATAAATTGGAGATTAAATACATCACTGCTACAAGAAGAAGAATTTTTGCAATATTTTAAAAAAGAATGGGCATCGTATCTAGAGTTTAATGACTTGCCAGGAACTTCAGCATGTACACTTTGGGAGGCTGGGAAAACAGTCATGAGAGGTAAAATAATATCCTATTCATCAAATAAAAAGAAAAAAGAAAATAAACGTATTGATGAATTAGAGAAATCCATTAAATTGTTAGAAGGTCTACAAGGTGAGGAAACACAGCAAAAGCTACGCAGATTAAAATTAGAACTAAATGAATATATTGATAAGAAAAATAAATTCTTGATACAAAGACTTAGATTAGATCATTTTGAATACGGTAATAAATCAGGGAACTTTTTAGCTAATCAACTCAAATTAAACAAAGAAAAAACATCTATATATGGTATTAAAGATGAAAATGGAAATATATTTTATGATGAGGGAAAAATAAACGATGTTTTTAAAGATTTCTATAAAACTCTATACACTCCACAAATAAATCCATCTAACGAGGATATTAATGAATTCTTGGAGAAAGTAACACTTCCAAAACTAGATATTAGTCAGTCATCAAAACTAGACTCACCATTAACATCCGATGAGCTCCATGAAGCAATTAAAAGCATGCCTAATAAGAAATCTCCAGGTCCTGATGGCTATCCAGTGGAATTCTATAAAGTATTCTGGGATATACTGGAACCGATATTCTATAGAGTGCTACTTGAGTCAGAAGGAAATGGCAGGCTACCAACACATATGAATTCAGCTAACATTAGTCTCTTATTAAAATCAGGCAAAGACCCAGTATTACCTACCAGTTATCGTCCAATTTCTCTTATTAATGTAGATGTTAAAATAATTTGTAAAGTCTTATCAAAAAGACTAGAGAAGATAACTCCTGTTATTATACATCCAGACCAAACCGGATTCATAAAGGGAAGACACTCGAACACAAACACTCGCAGATTATATAATGTAATAGAGTATTCGTATTTTAAAAATATTGAAACAGCTATTTTTTCTTTAGATGCTGAAAAAGCATTCGATAGAGTAAATTGGAATTTTTTATTTGCTACCTTAAATAAATTTGGTTTTGGGAATTACTTCATTAACTGGTTAAAAATATTATATAGTTCACCAACAGCGTGCGTCAGGACAAATAATCAATTATCTTCAAGCTTCTGTTTACAGAGGGGCACCAGGCAAGGTTGCCCACTTTCACCAGCATTATTTGCTATTTTTATTGAACCTTTAGCAGCAGCAATAAGGCAAAGTGCTGATATTAAAGGAATAAAGGGTAGAAACATAGAACATAAAATTAGTCTTTATGCTGATGATGTTTTGCTTTTTCTTGAGAACTCAGGAAACTCAATATCTAATGTTATCAAGTTAATAAACTCATTCTCAAAAGTTTCTGATTACTCTATAAACTGGACAAAATCTACAGTTCTTCCAATAAATTGCGTGTTTAATAATTCTCTTAATGAAAGACTGCAATCAGGTAACATTAAATATTTAGGTGTTAATATCTCTCCTAGATTAGAGGATTTAATAAAATTAAATCATATCCCATTATTAAAGAAAATTGAAGACGATCTTACTAGATGGAGATCTCTACCCATATCACTTATGGGAAGAGTTGCCTCAGTAAAAATGATGGTGCTGCCGAGAATAAATTATTTATTCTCAATGATTCCAAATAAACCTTCAACTGAATGGTTTAAGTCCCTGGACTCTTCTATATCTAAATTCCTTTGGAAAAATAAAACTCCACGTATTAGTTTAAAAACATTACAGAAATCTAAAGATACCGGAGGATTAGAACTTCCAAACTTTTATTACTACTATTTAGCCAACAGGTTACAATATATATCAAAGTGGTTAAAACCGAACGCACTAGATGAAACTTGGATAGATATAGAACAAACTTTATGTAATAATATTAGGATTTCAGATCTACCATTTATCAGTACAGATTTAAAAAGACATGTCTGCTTTAAGAGCATCAATATTGGCTCATCTCTGACAGCATGGTGGGAGTATCTGAAAATGACAAAGTCTTCACTACTCCCATGTAGACATACACCTCTCTGGAACAATCCTGACATTCAACAAGAAAATAATATGTTAAATTTCTCAGGTTGGAGAATGAAAGGTATTGAATGTCTGGAACACATATTTGAGGGTATAGACTTTATTCCATTTAATAAATTAATAATACAATATGGCATTGATAATAAATATTTCCTACAATACCAACAAATTAAGTCAATTGTAAAAAAGAAATTTAAGCTTAATAAAACAGTGTTGGAAACACCAACATGTGTGTTAGAGTTTATTAATTTTCAACCACCCAAATTATTATCTAAAATATACAAAAAATTGTCTAGAATCGATGACTCGATAGCACTACCTGTTGAAAAATGGGAGTCAGATTTATCAATCAACTTTGAACAAAAAATTTGGTCTCAAGTATGTTCAAATACTTTTAAATTGACTAGAATCTCCAATTTACAATTAATACAATATAAGGTTCTCTATAGAGTACATTATACAGGTCAGCGAATGTTTAAGATGGGCTTTATACCATCTAACAAGTGCTCACAGTGCATAAGTAATACACCTGATGATTATATTCACGCGCTCTGGTTCTGTCCACCCGTTCAGAGGTTCTGGGTACAGGTATGTGAAGACTTGTCTAAATGTTTGAAATTTAATATCCCACTCTCTCCATCTGTTTGCTTATTGGGTATCTTTGAAGATGTTATACTAGAAAAAAATACATCCTATATGCTTTTCACTGCCTTATGCATCGCAAAGAAAACCATACTCGTAAATTGGAAAAATAAAAATAATCTTAGCATTAATCAGTATAAAAATCTTCTGTTAGATCATATTAGTCTTGAAACAGCATCTGCCGACACATCGGATCAATCTATTTGGCATTCTTTGATCGGCTCCGTTACGTAGTGAGGGTGGGGGGTCTGGGATCTGGCCTTGTGGGGCATTGGGGCTGGTGGGGGGGGTTGGGGTTTGGGGCGCCGGGGGGTTGGGGCTGCTTGGGCGGGGAGGACCCTGTCTTCGACCTGGGGAGGACCGGGGGGGTTCTGGGGGATATCTGCTAGGGGCGGCATGCGGGCCCTCGGGTGGTCGGTGGCGGCAGTCATGGGTCGCCGGTCGGTGACCCGGCTGTGCTGGGGTGGTTTCGGGGCGGGTGCCGGGGGCTTGGGACTCTGGGGACGTGTCGTCCCCGGGCTTGGGCCTGGTAGGGATCGGGGATCGTGGGCTCTGGTGGGCGGGTCGCCGGGCATGGGCTGACTGGCGCTCTGGTGCCCGGCTCTGGCCGGGGGCCCTCGGCTCGCTGGTGGGTTGGGGGTTCATATGCTGGGGGGTGGTGTCTGGGGGCGTGACTGGTGGCCGATGGGAGGGGGCGGGCAAACCCAGCCTGGGTGTCTAATGTGTTATGTGTTCTGAAAGTTGTTAATATGAAGGGTGGGTGTAGTATTTCTTCTGGGGTGGGGATTGAGTGGATGTCCTTGATGATGGTCTTGGACTATGCTTGGCCGGTGTGCGGGCCCTGGTTGGGGCCTGTTCTTGGTGCTTCCTGGCTCTGTCGGCGGTTGGGCGGGCGCTCTTGGCCGTGTCGTCCATGTGGGATTTTGTGTCCTCTAGGGCGGCGGGCTGACTGCGGTTCGCAGGGGTCACGGCGGCCCTGGTGGGTGTGGGCTGTTGGTTCTGCTGTTGGCGGCCCTCGGGGCCGTGTCCCTCTCTGGTCTTGGCTCAATGGCCTGGCGGTCGGAGAGGTGTTTCTTTTTCCTCGCTCCTTGGGTGGACCTTGGCGAGCTGGGGGGGTACGCAGGGTCAGCGGGGGAGCTGACTCGCTGTGGGAGCACTGTTCCTGCAGATATTTTTCTCCCCATCCCTCAACACGCACCTCCGCCCTCTTCATCTTAAATTAATACATGTAGGGAATTTGAGTCTCGGGTGTGCTGCAATGGTTCTACATCTCTGTTGTTCAGAACACCTGGGACTCAATTTTATATACACTTTAGACATTCATTCATAAACTTCTTCATAAAAGTCACATATAGGGAATGGAGTGAGCACATTGTTATGGGTGGCGGGATGACATCACTCTCGCCCCCATGCCTGTGCTCACTCAACATTATGCATTTAGACAATAAGGGCTTGGGTTAGAGTTGGAGTGGAGGGGAAACTATACTTTATTGTTTGTTTTATTGTCATTTAATTCTGTTGCTCCTTGTCCTGGACGACTGAGAATCTTCACCAGCATGTTGCTCCTTGTAGCACTTTGAGATTTTCATTAATGAAAAGTGCGTTATAAATTGAATTCATTATTATTATTATTATTATTACAAATCACAGATAAAAGTTTAAACTGAGAGAATGTATCATTTTAAGAGAAAAATATGTTGTTTCAAATTTCATGGCGTCAACAAATCCCAAAAAAGTTGGGACAAGTTTATTTTTACCACTGTGTGTCATCCCCCCTTCTTCTTACAACACTCAACAGACGTCTGGGGACAGAGGAGACCAGTTTCTCAAGTTTAGAAATAGGAATGCTCTACATTCATGTCTAATACAGGCCTCTAACTGTTCAATCATCTTGGGCCTTCTTTGTTGCACCTTCCTCTTTATGATGCACCAAATGTTCTCTATAGGTGAAAGATCTGGACTGCAGGCTGGACATTTCAGTACCGGATCCTTCTCCTACGTAGCCATGATGTTGTGATTGCTGCAGAATGTGGTCTGGCATTATCTTGTTGAAAAATGCAGGGTCTTCCCTGAAAGAGATGACGTCTAGATGGAGCATATGTTGTTCTAGAACCTGAACATAGTTCTCTGCATTAATGGTGCCTTTCCAGACATGCAAGCTGCCCATGCCACAAGCGCTCATGCAACCCCATACCATCAGTGATGCAGGCTTCTGAACGGAGCGTTGATAACAACTTGGGCTATCCTTGTCCTCTCTGGTCCAGATGACATGGCGTCCCAGTGTTCCATAAAGAACTTCAAATCGTGACTCATCTGACACAGAACAGTCTTCCATTTTGCCACACTCCATTTTAAATGACCCCTGGCCCAGTGCAAACGTCTGAGCTTGTGGAGCTTGCTTAGAAATGGCTTCCTCTTTGCACTGTAGAGTTTCAGATGGCAACGGCGGATGGCACGGTGGATTGTGTTCACTGACAATGCTTTTTGGAAGTATTCCGGACCAGAGAGGACAAGGATAGCCCAAGTTGTTATCATCGCTCCGTTCAGAAGCCTGCATCACTGATGGTATGGGGTTGCATGAGCGCTTGTGGCATGGGCAGCTTGCATGTCTGGAAAGGCTCCATTAATGCAGAGAACTATGTTCAGGTTCTAGAACAACATATGCTCCATCTAGACGTCATCTCTTTCAGGGAAGACCCTGCATTTTTCAACAAGATAATGCCAGACCACATTCTGCAGCAATCACAACATCATGGCTACGTAAAGATTTGAAGCTCTTGGCCCTGACCTCTCTAAATGGTTTTAGGAGTCTTTTGGAATCCTGGCAAAAACCATTACAGATATGTTCTTGTTTTTGATTTTGTACATCGACCTTGTGGTGTTTTGTTAGTTTTGATACTTTGCATTTCACTTTCTATTTCTCTCCTATGTTTTTTTTTTCTTTTTTCTGTTTGTTGTTTAAGGAAATTCTACCATTGCTGTTCATCATTCTTTAGTTTGTAGCAGGTCGCTTTTGTAAATGAGCCCTCGAGGCTCAATGAGATTTACCTGACTAAATAAAGGTTGAATGAATGAATGAATGAACATAGGAGAAGGATCCGGGTACTGAAATGGCCAGCCTGCAATCCGGAAATTTTGAAACAACGTATTTTTCCCTTAAAATGATACATTCTCTCAGGTTTTTTTTTCATTCATTCATTCAACCTTTATTTATACAGGCTAGCCTCGTTGAGCCACGGGGACTCATTTACAAGAGGGACCTGTCTCACTCACACCCAGGGTCAATTTAGAGTTACCAATCAGCCTAACATGCATGTTTTTGGACTGTGGGAGGAAACCGGAGCACCCGGAGAAAACCCACGCATGCACGGAGAGAACATGCAAACTCCACCCAGAAAGGCCCCCGGACCGGGATTTGAACCGGGGACCTGCTCGCTGAGAGGCAGCAGCTCTACCAGTTGTGCCACCGTGCTGCCCAAGAGTTTAAACTTTTGATCTGTGATTTGTGTTCTATTCTGAATAAAATATTAGATGTTGGCACCTCCACATCAATGCATTCAGTTTTTATTCACAATTTGTTTAGTGTCCCAACTTTTTTGGAATCTGATCTGTACTTTCTGCAACCTAGATATAGTAAATAGCTAGCTAAGAGTGAGTGATGATCTCCTGTTCTCCTGCTTTTTTGATCTCAGTCTGTGTATCGGAGTTCCTATTTACAAATCTTCCGAAACAAAAACTACTACCGTGGATCTGGTCAGTTGGACTTTCAACGCAATTGACAAAATCTTTTCAACAAAGCGACAGCGTCCTGGAGAGCCCTCATGTCCCACTGAGACTCATGTAGCAGGATACGTCATAGATCCATGGGGAGTTTGGGAGCTGATGTGTATTTCTGTTTTGCCTCAGGAGGACGACAAAGACTTTTATATAATTAGATTCATGATAGCGGCAACACAGTGGTGCAATTGGTAGAGCCGCTGCCTCTCAGCGAGTAGGTCCCCGGTTCAAATCCTGGTCCAGGGGCCATTATGGGTGGAGTTTGCATGTTCTCTCCGTGAGTGTGTGAGTTTTCTCCGGGTACTCCGATTTCCTCCCACAGACCAAAAACATGTATGTTAAGCTGATTGTTAACTCTAAATTGTCCCTAGGTGAGAGTGAGAGAGTGAATGGTTGTTTGTCTCGTTTGTCTATGTGGCCCTCGCCTGGCCCTCGCCATTCCTACGCAGCTCCGCTCAATTCTATTTTCCCTTCACTGCTGGGTCTGGGACTTCTCCCATAGACAAGGATTTCTCAGGTAGATTTTTGACCGGACCAATCAGAGAACAGAAGGGGCGGAGTTTTTGGCCCCTAACCCACGCCCCCACCTGTTCCAGCGCGTAGCCAGCGAGCATTCGCATGTTCTCATTCAAAGCGATGCAAAGCGATGCAGGACTGTTTTATATGTGACACAAATGTATTAATTTCCCCTTCTTAATCCCTTATCTGGAGTTTTCTTTTGTTTTTTTTGCCAAAAGTCAAGTGATCGCTCCCTCCTCCTCCTCCCCCTCCGCTGAGTGCAATGATGAGGAAATGCCTCAGGTTGTCACGAGAGAATTAAACTCGGGTTTTACGTTGCTGCCCGAGTCCCTGCAGATTTTCTGGTCTTCTGGTGTGCTGGACCAGAGCTCCATGGTTTTATTTTATTTTTTAGAACGTTTTATTAACATATAAACACAGAATATGCAGCGGCAGCGAGAGAAAATGCAGCAGGAGGCGGAGCTGATGTCAACTTCACCAGAGCATGGGAAGCAGACCATATATGGCTCTGAGGGGGAGGGAGCAAAATGCTTTTCCCTGTTCAAAGTTTTTCTAAGATCCAATGGTTTTGTTCCTCAGCAGAGGCCACGCCTCCAGCAAGAATCGGTTCTCTATGGAGAAAGTCCAGACCCTAGTCCGAAACGAAGTGAATGACCTCCTCCCCGACCTTCTCCGGGTCGGGGAGGAGGTCCTGCCCCAAGTGGAGGAGTTTAAGTATCTTGGGATCTTGTTCACGAATGAGGGAAAACTGGAGCGTGAGATCGATAGGCGGATAGGTGCAGCGTCCGCAGTGAAGCGGGTGCTGTACCGGTCTGTCGTGGTGAAGAGAGAGCTGAGTCAAAAGGCAAAGCTCTCAATTTACCGATCGATCTACGTTCCCACCCTCATCTATGGTCATGAGCTTTNGTCAGCTAGAACTGATGGACGCCTCCATCCAGTTCCCCGAGCAAAAGCTCCAAAGTTCCTAATGAACTTTCTTTGAGAAACATCTCTTCTTGAAGTCAGAGGCCTGAAGCTGACATATTCTCTGATGACCAACGCGGAAGCCAGGAGACGTTGAAACGTAAACTAAAACCAGTTTTGGACGTGCTGGGACTAAAGGACTCTGTGCATCTGAAGGCTGGTGTCTTCCCTCTTACCGGGCTGTCGTCAAAAGGTAAAGGGCTGTTTACAAAACGTACTTGGATTTTAGCAGAAGTCGGATGAGAAGTGTCACTCTGGTCTCATGCTCAGGATAATTTTCTTCTTAAATCTTTCCTCCTATTTCTTTTCCCTCTCAACCTAAGCTGGAAACTATATTTTTAAGCTGAAATGCCCCTCAGACTAAATATGTGTAACATCTAGTATTTATGTCTGTTGTGTTAAATCAAGTGTGCTGACGTATTTGAATTGAAAGAAAGTGAAATCATGTCAATCAAGTGTAATGGTGTTAATTTAGTTGATTTATTTTAAATAAATGATAGTGTCTCTTTGACATATCAAACTAAGTTAACGTCTTTGTCACTTAATGGCTCTGTTTATTTATCCATCATAAAGATCACAGAGATATTGGGTAAACTGAAAAAGAACAGAATCCGTGAATTTACTATTCAATCTGAATAAGTAGATTAATTAAGGATAAAGAGGTCAGTATTAATATTGACCTCCTCATTAATTCTTACAGGGGAGAGATAAAAGCTGAGGTTGGTGGGGGCGAGGGAGAGACTGTGAGCTGTCACTGTCTGTACCTGCAGTTTAAAGCTGGATGGAGAGACGCAGCCAAGCCGTGCGTTTTGTTTTTTAGTATTGTGTGCAGCTAAGTAGGTGTTTTATGAAATTTCAGATCAACCCAAATGGTTAATGTTTTATCATCTTTTCAGATTCGTGAAAGGTAGGCACACTTGTTTAGAAGAAAACAAACACAGATTCCCTTAACAATAATGATGTCATTTATTAAAGAAAACTGTGACAGAAAAGAGGAAAAAAGTAAAAACACATACAGTTGTACAAATCACCTCAGATGTACAATAAACATACAAGCAACACACACAAACTGTTATCTGCTAGGATCATTGTGTCATTTATTAAACGCCGCCACAAAGAACAGCACACACAACAAGGCATTGATGTTACAAGAATTTCTCACCGTGACACGAGTCGGGAAGCCGCTTTTAACTCAGATGAGAATCACCATCAACGCAGGCCGGACGGCTGGGCCATAGCCTCACGGTAGACTTCAATGTTTTTTATTTTTATTTATTTATTTTATTTTTATTCATTTTACATTTGTTAAAAGAAAAAACCTTCTTACATGTAATATTTAAAACAAGAGAAAACATAAAATGAAAGGTGGAAGGAAGAAGAAGAAATCTTATTTTACCTGCCCCTTTTTTCCAAAAACAAAAAACAAAATCAATACAAACAATTCACTCCAACAATAGTCATCACTAAGCAATCGAACCAAAAGAGAAACTCATTTCAATTTTAACATTTTCATGTACAAAAAACAATTTAAGAATTTTTAGTATTTTGTTAACAATTTAGTTT
>JBBPBX010030287.1:0-31028 GCA_038048925.1 Garcialebias charrua
TTTTCTCCTCCTTGTCCTCTGTTTTCCCTTCTCGGGAGCCATGTCCGGCGAGAAGCGTTGAAGTTGTTCCTAGTTTTCTTTTGTTCGAAGCCGTCTTCTCCATTGTCTTGCTTTCGCTGGTTAGCCTGCTAATGATTAGCAGGAGGTTGTGACGCAGTTAGCGCCGTCGAGCGAAGCAGCTGCGGAAAGAAGAAAACTTTGAGGTGAGTAGAAAAACGCTGGACTAGCTTTCGCCAGCACAGCACTACTCAGGAAAATTTCTCTGCACGCTCAGTGTAGGGAGCAAGCTCACCTCAGTCGAGCGATGCGAAAACAGAGAAGTCCCACGAAGTTCAGGTGTTAAGCGAGGTGAAGGGCAAAAAAGAGAAAGATGGAGGGGCAACAGCCGCTTAAGTACCCAGAGGGCGGGGCCTCTGGCGCGGCGGTGACTCCCTAACCGTAAAGGCGTGAGTATATTCCTTCAGGTAATCGCGCGGTGAGGCAATTCCCATAGCAAGTATGTTGCACCGAGAGACCAGACTGAAAGGGAACACTCCCTGGCAAACAAACAAACCCAGAGTAAAAATTCTAGTTTAAACATAATTTAGTACACATGCTTATCAGATACAAGTACTGTTGTGACGGTTTTACAAAAGTTGGTTTATTAAAAAGGGGTGCCAGCCAGGTATCCCTCCTGACAGTTAGGATTAACACTTTTGAATTACTTTTGTATTATTTTATTTTTTTAAACCTGTCACACAAGGACCATCCACTTTAATGGTGTTGACCCTTTAACACCTTGAATGACAAAATATATATACACATTTTTTTCTTCTTCTTTTTTTCACACAACAAACAAACAAAACATCATCCTTTTTCTTTTACACAAAAAACAAACAAAACATCATCCACATCATTTCTCTTTTTTTTTCTTTCAGGTTTATATTTTTAAATGTCCATAAACAAAATAAACACAAATCCCCCCCTCAAAAAGAAAGTTCTTAAAGTCTTTTTTCTTGTCTTCCACAATCAAACAGGTCAAGGCTCCCATATATTTACTGCCCCACAGCAAGAGCTGTGGAATAACAAAAAACAATAATAATCAGGCCCAAGTGCCATTTAAATGCTCACAATAAAAAGCAGGAAAAAGAATAAATAGACTTACAGATCTCAGATAAAGCAGAATCAGGAATCCATAGGTTGTTTTGTTTTGTTTTATCATCTGTAATGAAGAAATGTAATATTTTGAAATCACTATGGGGCGTAACTGATTATTTTGTAATAATATTAAATATTTAATTCTGTGACTTACGAGCAATTAACTGGGTGACGTCACACGCTTCCAGGATCTCCGGATTCACGTCGGAGAGCGCACAGAGTAGATGCACGTTTCCCTTTTGTTTGGTTTTTTTTCGGTCCACGGTGATGGTTTTAGCAGGAAGTGAAGGGATTTGGAACAGCCGAGGGATCGCACAGCCTCGGATTTAAGTTTAATTGTTTGACCAGGGATGCAACACTGGCAGAATCGTGGCAGCTGTTGCTGCTTGTTTTAGGTCTGGAGATAAACTGCCAAAACTGGAAGAGCAAACTGCCAAAACTGGAAGAGCAAACGAGCAATCAGGTGAGTTCACAGCTGTGATCCAGGTGCGTCTTTAAGTGTGGCAGGATGGGAGGGGCCAAGTGAGAACAAAAAGTAATGAGAGCAGCTCTGAAAATGAGCAGGCTGTCACACTGTATGTAAATGATTTGATTAGCAAGGAGCTGGCATATCCGTAGTGGTCACAAGAGGGCATATATGGTGGGATTACAAGTGATGGGAAAGTGTTATCAGGCACTTGCTGGAACATTTAGTCAAAACACTAACTGATGGTCATCAGACACAAAAGATATCTTGTAAATACACTAGATATCAATACTAGGACTTGACAGAGTCAAGGGTCACATTTGGGATTGTTTTTTGCTTGTTTCACCAAAGAGGTTCCAGCGCTAGACTGGTGTAGGACTTGGTTTTTCAAGAAGATAGGTAAGATATTATTGGTTTTGTGCTGGTCTAGCAAAGATGAGGATTTAAGTTATCTGTTGACACAAAAGATTTCCATGATCCACAAAAATGAGAAACATATTTATTGGGGGCACTGTGATCCCTGTGATTTTACCATACCGTTTTTTTATAGAGCACTAAAAACAGCAACAAGGCCAACCAAAGTGTTGTACAAACAAACAAAAAAACAACAGGCAACATACAAAATGAAGTTAAAAAAACAAACTGTTCAGCGATTTGTAGACATACAGGAGAATTTTGAACTGGATTCGAAGATGAACCGGTAGCCAGTGCAGGGAGGCCAAGACTGGTGTAATGCACTCTCTTTTGCCTGTACTGCTTAAAAATTGGTCTGCTGCATCTTGGACCAGTTGTAACCGTGCAATGGTGGTCTGACCGATACCAGACAGGAGTGAATTGCAGTAATCAAGCCTAGATGTAATGAATGCATGTATTACTGTCTCCAGGTTATTTTTTGATATTATGGGCTTCAGCTTAGACAGTCGCCTCAGCTGGAAAAAACAGGATTTAACGAACATATTTACATGACTGTTGAGTTTCATGGAAGGATCCATTATCACTCCCAGATTTGTGACTTTTTGTTTTTCTGACAGAGCTAGAGCAGAAATGTTGATGCAGTGGTTCGAGGTTGTGTCATTGTGAAGGAACAATATGGCTTCAGACTTCTTTTCATTGAAACTTAACCCTTAGATGCATAAGTGGGGTCAAAAATGACCCAGAGGGTTGTTATTCTTCAAAATCTCTGAAACTAAAAGTTTTTACTCTCCCACATTCCAGGTATTCCTCATAAAACATGTTTGTGACTTCAAGCCATTTGAATTTTTTTAAATGTTTTTATACATTTTCAGAAATTGCAGTTTTTGTGTCACTACCCCAGTTTTTCATGAGTGGGGTCAAAAATGACCCCAAGCATTTCCTATAGAATCTCAAGGGTTTTCTTTGGGAACCTTTGATTCTTACCAACTGTGACTGTCAAGATACATTTTCTGTCTCATTTACACATCTGATACCTGCAGTCTCACCACTAGGAGGTCAGTTTGACACAGCAGCATACATGTAGTATTATCTTCATTTACCAACTCCATGACTTTACTGATAGAATATCCTGTTGGTCAACAAAGTAGACACTCTTAGCTAACTACAAAATAATGTTAGTACTTAAGCTAGCTAACATTACACTAGCTTAGTAAGCCAGCTGATATTACTGGATTTGTTGTGTAGAAACTCACTGTATTCATAATTCCTTGTAACAAATGCAAACCTTGGATAACCTATTATATATTATTATATATTATATTATATACATATTATTTAAAAAATCTGTATACCTCTCTTATGATTGTCTATTGTTGTTGCTGTTGTCCATTGTTGTCATAGTCCTTTGTTGAAACCAGGTCTCATGTTTGTCTGTTTTATGTTTTCTCATCTAAACTATCATGGCTATTTGGAGGACAGCGATACCCGAAGACCTTGCTCGAGATATGATCCTGAACGGATGGGATGAAGAACCCATCAGTGGTACTGACTCGGGATCTGGCATCTTGAATGTAGAGGATACAGATTATTGTCCACCTGGACATGTCAGGCTGTCTGGAAACCAACCTGCCTCTGCTGAACAAGATCAGTCAGACACGGAGGAGTCCTCTGAGACCTCCAAAGAGGGAATGGATGTTGTGTCCAACAGAATGAGCCACAAGGGCTCTTACTAGTTAGAGTTATCTCCCACTCAGGCTAAAACACCAAGCCACAATTTACTGAGAAGTCGGTCAGGGCCTGCACCTGGGTTTAGCACCATCTCTCAATAGATGCATGAACGCTGTTTATCACTGATAGTACTATACTGTATATTAGAAGGGCAGCACAGTGGCGCAACTGATAGAGCTGCTGCCTCTCAGCGAGCAGGTCCCTGGTTAAAATCCCGGTCCGGGGGCCTTCCTGGGTGGAGTTTGCATGTTCTCTCCTTGCATGCGTGGGTTTCCTCCGGGTACTCCGGTTTCCTCCCACAGATCAAAAACATGCATGTTAGGCTGATTGGTAACTCTGAATTGTCTCTAGGTGTGAGTGAGAGAGTGAATGTTTGTCTCTATGTGTCCCTGTGATGGACTTGCGACCCATCCAGGGTGTACCCCGCCCCTCGCACAGTGATTGCTGGACATGGGCACTGGCGACCCCCGTGATCCAAAAATGGAAGAAGCGGGTAAAAGATCATGGATGGATAGTATATTAGAAGAGGTGTTGACATGAACAAACAAGCAAAGAGGAGCTCATGGCCTTCATTGGAGTGACCATTCTTGCAGGAAGTGAGAAGAACTGGAATGTACCAATGTGTGTGCTCTTTGGGAGTCTTCTACACAACCAAGGTACCCTGAACCTACCAACCAACATCACTGAAGCAACTGGAAGATGTGGAGTGACAAAAGTTGGAAACAAGTAACAGGAGAGAGGCACAGAGGGCCAACAGAAGAGAGAGAGGTGCCAGATGTGTCCAAGAAACAAAAATAGCAAAGCCACCAATTGGTGCAGGAAATGCAATACTACAGTGTTTGGGCAGCACAGTGGCACAACTGGTAGAGCTGCTGCCTCTCAGCGAGCAGGTCCCAGGTTCAAATCCCGGTCCGGGGGCCTTTCTGGGTGGAGTTTGCATGTTCTTTCCGTGCATGTGTGGGTTTTCTCCGGGTGCTCCGGTTTCCTCCCACAGTCCAAAAACATGCATGTTAGACTGATTGGTAACTCTAAATTGACCCTGGGTGTGAGTGAGACAGGCCCCTCTTGTAAATGAGTCCCCGTGGCTCAACAAGGCTAGCCTGTATAAATAATGGTTGAATGAACAGTGTGCAATGGTCACAGCCAAAAGCAAATAGTTTGTGATGGCTGCACATAGTGAATAGAGAAAAGATGTTTGTGTGGGCACTGGTTGTATGTTCATTCTCTTTTTTGTCCTTCAGACAGATGGACATTCTAGCAATAATTCTTGAAGATTTTTGACATTATTTCGTGTGAAAAAAATTTGTAAAAAGTTATGAATAACCATATTAAATGTATAATCAGTCTTTTGTTGACCCAAATATAATAAATATAACTGTCTTTAACCAAAATTAAAGACATAATTTAAATTCATTGCAAAAACCCATTGATTCTAATTGGGGTCATTTTTGACCCCACTCATGGAAGAGTGTAGGTATTGGTCGTTCATGCATCCAAGGGTTAAGAAAATGTAAGCCATCCAGTCCCTGATGTCCACCAGGCAGTCGAGCAGAGGTTGAATAGAACATGTACCGTTGTGTCTTAGGGGGAAGTAATTTTGACAGTCATCGGCGTAGAAGTGAAACGGTATGTTGTGTTTCCGGAAAATAGCACCAAGTGACAGCATGTAAAGCACCAACCGACATATTGTGGTGGTTGTGTTAAAGCCATCCATCCATGATCTTTTACCAGCTTCTTCCATTTTGGGTCACGGGGGTCACCGGTGCCTATGTCCGGCAATCGCTGTGCAAGGGGTGGGGTACACCCTGGACAGGTCGCAAGTCCATCAAAGAGACACATAAAGACAAACGAGACAAACAACCATTCACTCACTCAAATCTAGGGAAAATTTAGAGATACCAATCATCCTAACGTGCATGTTTTTGGTATGTGGGAGGAAACCGGAGTACCTGCAAACCCATGCATGCTCAGAGAGAAAATGCAAACTCCACCCAGAAAGGCCCCTGGCCAGGTTTTGAACTGGAGCAACCTTCTCACTGGGAGGCAGCAGCTCTACCAGTTGTGCCACCATGCTGCCCTGTGTTAAAGCCATCTAATCGAATTATGATACAAGCACTGAACTGATGCTGCTTTCAACAAATAAAGAGAACCAGATCCATAGTTTTACCAAAATAGANGTCATGCTTTCTGATGAGCCAGGGTGCAAGCAGTGTTCCCAATTTAGTGATGGGACTCCAGGTGATAGCATCAAATTATTCTAAAGTTCATGTCCTCAGCAAACAGAGGCTCAGCTGTGATCCTTTCTTTGTCTCAAAAGGTACGTCCACACCAAACAGCTTTTCAACTGCAGGAGCGTCCAGTTTACATGCAAAGTCAATGGGGGACGCGCCTCCAGGCGCGTCTTGGCGTTGGGCGTCACGTCACGTGCGTGTTGAGCGTGCTGGAAAGCGTTTTCCGTGCACGTGAACCCGCGTCAGCCTCCAAAGCACGCCTTGAACATGTTGATGATTTTGCCGTTCAAACGTTCAAACGCCGTTCAACTCTCCCTGATTGGTTGGTGTGTCAACTAATCAGGGAGAGTCGGGGGGAGAAGAGAGGGGGAGAGTCCCTATGTGACGTGGAAATGAGGGGATGGGTATTGCGCAACTATGTGACGTATTGTTTGTGGGACACAGAAAAAACCAGCGAAGTTGTGTACTATGGAAGAGAAACTCATTGTAGCTGTGTGTTCGCGACAAGTCCTTCACGACCAGTCAAGTCTGCTCTACAGAGACAGAAATAAAAAGCTCCTTGCCTGGCGGAGTGCAGTGAGGAACTCGGTATACCGGTAAGCTCCTCCCACACCCCCCGCCGCCACACCGCCGTAGCTTTGCGTTCTGGTCTGGACACCACTGTGGGTCCAGTGCGTCCACTTGCGTGCGTGACGAGCTTTTTTGAAGTTGAAACGCTGTTTGGTGTGGATGTACCAAAAGAGCTCAAATGTGGTCACGATCACAGAGATCCTGGCTGCACTCAGGGCAGAGTCACACACGAACCATGTATGTGCACAGCCACTGCTGATCCCACTGTGGCTGACGGACCTCCTGCACTGTGCCCCCAACCACTCTGGGACTTTTGCATATAAAATCTAGTTTTACACAAAATGCTAATGTGTTCAGACCATCGTTATTATCAAACAAACATGTGCAACATGCACACGTGACAAACTCTTGGTCCTCAGTAAAGAAAGAGAGAGAGCACTGCTGCAGGAGCGTGCACAGCCTTGTCTCTATGAGATTTGCCATGTTCACTGTTTTAGTTTTTTTTTTTTTTATCAAGAATATTTGCACAGGTAAAATATAGCTGTAGAAAAACATTTCAGTAATTTTTTTTTATCTGCTTTAATCCCAGAAAGAGTGGATATCCTGTCAAGATCTAAGATTTCACTACTGGAGGTGTGGAGTATTTGTGGTCGTTGACATTTAATGCAAATAAAATGTATGTTAAACACTTCCCATTTTAATTCCCAATGCAGGTGGTCACGTATGAACACTATATTGGGTCATCCCTACATCACACTCTTGAGCTGCAATGCCAGCTTATTCGTACCTTTATAGACGGTTATGTCTCGGTTACTACCGCTCTTTGTAGCTCAGATGCATAACAGCAGTGGGTTGACTAAGATGCCCTTCGTCACCTTGGCCCTTTAATTATATTAAATCAAGACTAGATGCTCCAGGCTGGTTCAAGAGAGAATATTTTGTGAAAGTGGTTTCAGAGACAAACCCTTTCCCTCCTCCCCTTGTTCATAAAATATAAATTTTCATCAGAAATTTACCACACGGTTCTTGAAAAGTAGTGAGGTTGTACGACAGAGATGAGTGTTGCAATATGTTGGCATTACATGCAGGGTTGTTTCTCTGTAATTATTCGTAACATCATGCATTAGTTTGAAAAGGTTAGTAAGCTCCCACTTTCTCTCAAAATGTGTGCATGTGTGTGCTGATAGCTTGGCTGCAGGACTCAGTGTGTCTTGCTTTTGTCTGTGTAAGAACAGATGCTAACGGCAAGCCCTGAGGCTGCCTTTGGGGCTTCATACACTTGGGAGATACACACACCTGACATGCAGCCATGTATGCACATCATCCCATGCACATATACATATATATGCAGAAAACACAATCAAGCAAACACTTTTTTTGCATAGCTGCATTTACAAAAGACATAAACAAATGTCTCTGGAATAGTGACAGCCCTTTAAGAACAAAAACATAAATAAATCCTTGTTAACTTGTCATTTACACACATAAAAATGTAGACTTTCTCAGCTGTGTTGCCACCTACAGATACACTTAACCTACAAGAAGATGAATGCAGTTAAAATCTGGAAAGGTAGCTGTTAGTTCTACCTAAACACGTATTACTTGTGTTGTAGATTCAGTCTAATTACCTGTTGGAGTAGCCTACATGGATTTCTCCTCTGTCTGTCAGTGAACTCAGAGCAAGCCACTCATTATCACAGCCAGACTAGTTTTAGCTGGAGGTTGTGTTTTACTTTCAACACCCTAAGGTGTCATTATGACTGTCAAAGAAAGTCAAGTGGGTGACACACTTGTATAAATTCTATTCATGTACATTTGACAAAGCACTTGTTCCAGGAATAAAGCTACTTCCTGTAATTACTTTCATTGTTTAATGCCAAAATAGTGGGAAATCTGTTGTTGCCTATTTGTGTTTGTAGATTTTCAGTAAAAATGTATTTTTTTTAATTTGAAACTTTTATTGTTGGTAAATGGAGCTTATTTATATAGCGCTTTCTAGCCCCCTGTGAGGAGCCCCAAAGCGCTTTACAATACCAACCATCCACCCATTCATACACGCATTCATACACCGGTAACGGCAGACTGCCATGCAAGGCGCCTTTCCAGTCCTACCGGGAGCAACTTGGGGTTAAGTGTCTTGCCCAGGGACACAACGACACATGGTGTGGGGAACCGGGATTCGAACCTCCAACCTTCCGATCGGGGGACGACTGCCATTACCACTACTCCACGGCCGCCCTAAAAAATTTGTTGTTTAACAACAACTAATTAAATTTTGGGGTCAACTCTGTTAAAGACATTATAGCAAATCCGACCAAGCAAACACAGAAATGACCAATCAATTTTACTATCACAGCTGTGAACCCAGAGTAACGGGACTGAGGGAACAGACTCAGACTCTTAATATGATTAAAGTGACTTTATTTATAGTGTGGTTGTATATACAGTAGTCCCTCATTACTTCATGGTCCATTTTTTGTGGACTCGCTCTATTGCGTTTTTTTTTTTTTCAAAATGAGATTAGATAGGACACACAATTGACTGATTGATGGATGAGCTGCACCATATGCAAGGGATTTTTATTCAAAATAAATTATTTACAATTATTTAGCACTTGCAGTGAGCGTGTCATATGTCCGCTCTGCAGCGAAAAAGTGGGCGTGGCCAAGAGCTGTGGCCGGTGGCAAAGTGCGGCAGCAGAGAGCTGAAATCATGACATTCTGTACTCTTGTAGAGCATTTACGGTGTAGAAACTCTGTTTAGAAAATTGCAAGAGTGTGGGAAGGGTTTAAAAAGCCATACTGTATGTATATATATNTATATATATATATATATATATATATATATATATACATATATATATATATATATGTATATATATATATATATATATATATATATATATATATATATATATATATATATATATATATATATATATATATATATATATATATATATATATATATATATATATTATATATATATATATATATATATATATATATATATATATATATATATATATATATATATATATATATATATATATATATATATATATTATATATATATATATATATATATATATATATATATATATATATATATATATATATATATATATATATATATATATATATATATATATATATATATATATATATATATATATACAGTATTAAAATGAACTACAGCTTACTACTTGTACTACTATTCCTACTTAGCATGTTTTTCCACTTATCGTGGGGCTTCAGGGTATGGATTCCCCGCAATAAACAAGGGCCTACTGCACATATATGTACAACACAGGGAACTGGGAAACCTGGGAAAGGAGGAAGAGAGTAAGGATGACTGTAAGAAGGGAAGGAGGACCACATGTTATGACCACATTTCCTCACTCTGCTACTCTCTTTTCTTGCTCTACTCTACCTGTTTTGTCTTTCTGCCTGTTCTGTATTTACATATAATTATTTATATCCTTAACAAGTGTCCAATAGGGGGTACACCTGGATCTACCATTCTGTGTTTGTTTTTCTCCTTTATGTCCTCTCAAACCTAGCTGGTCAATGCAGATGGCTATTTGTCCTGAGCCTTATTCTGCTGGAGGTTTCTTCCTGTTAAAATGAAGATTTTCCTTTCCACTGTTGCCTTTGTGCTTGCTCAGGGTGGGAGACTGTGATGAAGTGAAGAATGTTACTTTTGTCTGTAACTATACCACTGAATAAAGTGTTTCAGCTGTGACAAATGAAGAAGTGCAACCCCCCCCCCACCACATACACACATAATTCAATATTTACAATACATTTATTACAATATCAGTATAAATGATTTAGATCAAAAGTGAAGAGATATAAGGAGGATTAGTACATAGTTAGAATTTGCACTTTTGTACTAGTAGACCTGCAACAGGCTAGTTTCAACAGTGAAAGGAACCTAGTATTTGACTGGATCATTTGGATTTTCTCTACACCAACATACTGATAGGTATTGCCCAACATTGTATGCATGTACTCATATTTGTTCTGATACCACAGTATCTAATACCCCGTTTTGGCAGTGTAACCTTCACTTTTTGGCTAAGCAGTTCAGTGGTAATAATAAGCAATGTCAACCATGTAGTGGTGTTTAAAAAATGTACAATGGTGACAAAAGTAAAGCAGACAACAAATTATAATCAGCAAATTTGTCAAGAAGAGGGACAACGAGGAGGGCCAACATTGTTTTACAACACTTATTTGTTTTTAATTGCATTTTACTGTAGTTTATTGTTGTCTGTACTTTAAATGTTGTCTGTCAAAAACAGGTCTCTCTTGTAAATGAGTACTCATGACTCAATGAGACTAAATAAAGGTTGAATGAAAATGAAATCTAGAACATTTAACACAAGCAATTGAAAAGAAAACGTCTAAACATCACTCAAATTTTAGTTTGTTAATAGCTAGGGGGAATTCTGGCAATTTGTGTGTCTCACACTCACCTGCCAGCTGGAGTGTAATGACAGCCTTTTGGCACAAACATTCTTCTTTAGAATACTCCACCACAAGGATATTCAGGGCACCTCAACCAGCCATTAAAACAACAACAGGGTAGTGAGATGTACTGGGATAGTATTCAAAAAGGCATTCAATACAAGATCAACTGGACTTTATTTGTTTTATTAAATAAAGTTACTTTATTAAATAAAGTCCAGTTGATCTTGTATTGAACACCTTTTTGAATTTATCATGTCGTGGACGACTGAGAATCTTCACCAGCATACTGGGACATGCTACAGTCTCTCACTGAGCAGAAGAGGGCCTTGTGAACATACAGATCCGAGCTTAAGCTTTCTGGCAATCTCACTGCTCACCACCTACTTTGAACCTACTACTTTTTGGAAAATACTAGTGCTGCACTGGCTCCATTTAGAGTTAATGCAACATGTAAACTCCTCTGTGTAGGGATTTGAGTGTTTCTTTATTACCGACCACCTTTTGTTGCTCCTGAGTGGCAGAGAGGAGCCAAATTACCACAACTGCTTGTCATCCAGCTGATGAGCTCCTCATGGTAAATAAGGTTGAATGTTGCCAGAATACAGCAGTGGAACATTGCATACTATACATAGTTCCCATGTGACGTCACATCTGTGGAATTTCCGGGTGGACCCTCATTCCGAGAGGCAGCGCAGCTGACAGCGCAGTCTAATGGATGTTCATTTTTCACGTTTTTTTTTTGTGTTAATTTCTAATTAATTGCAATGGTTACTTTGTGTTGGGTCAGTGGGTGTTCCAGTCGGGTAGACGTTTGGGCAACGCGCAGGTTTCACTTAATCAAAAAAAAGTAAACGTGAAGGATTTATCTCATCGGAGAAGCTCACAGCAGCTCCATCGCTCTCTCGGATCTGCTCAGAAGACGTCGTGCTTTTGGCCGGTAAACAAAATATTCTACATAAATCATTTTGTGAAACAATGTTAGAGTACAACTGTCTGTGTGTTAGAGCTGTTTTTTTTTTCTTTCATTATTTAGCAACACTGTCTTGCATGCTGTGGTTAGCTTAGCATCTCGCTAACGCGACAACGGCCTCCTCACAGTCTCGCCGGTCCACCGGGACCGGCGGGGAGACCGCCCCAGTGGGGGAAGGAGGACGGGAGCCAAGTCGTGCGGGCGACGCGTCGGTCCCATGGGCCGTGCCCCCGCGGCCGCGACGGATCCACGCCATCCGACCTGAGCTCGACGGACCCTCCGCTCCAGTGGCTAACGACATGCTAACTTCCAACACGGTAACACTCAAAGTGCTGGTTCTGGTCCGTGTTCAGCCTGTACTGTTTGTGCTGGCTGTGTGTTATTTTAGTTAAACCTTTATTTAGCTGGTTAGATATGATTGAGACAGTTTACACATCTTTTTTTGGATTTAAAGCTGTGAAGCTGTGGTAGCTTGAGTGTGTTTGTCTGCCATTTCTGCCTTTACGAGTGGCGAAAAACCCGTTATTGCGCGATACTCGCCATTGTGTGGGAACTATGTATATAGTACTCAGTGGACAGCCTGTTAAAGACTTCTTGTGAATAAATTTGACTAAACTGGTTCTCCTTGTAATCCTCAAAGTTCTGACTCCTGCTTACACTCCTTGAGTTACCTTCTTCCACATGTTTTTCTTCACTTGATATCTCTCTGTGACTTCTTATGGAGCCATATACTGTACCCTGGAAAACAACCAATAAGAACCAATTACCATCACTCAGCCTTTTGGTCTGACCTGCCACTTTCCTACATCCTTGACTACTCACCTGGACAATAATCACCACTTTTGTGAACCTGGACTTCTCACCCTCCTCTCCAGACTTGAAAATAACAGTCACACAGTAAATAAAATATCCTCATCCTATATTAAAAAAAGAATCCTACCTGGAAAGTATACTCACCATGTCATGTCTTTCACAGATCCTTCCCTATTGCCCCCCTTATAGACTATTGTAAATATCACTGCATCACTGAACTCTGTACTCATTGGTCAGTTGGTCATCATTATCTACACGTAAGCTCTCTCACATCATCATCTATAAATCCCTTTTTGGTCTGCTATCTTCTTATATCTCCTCCCACATCATGCCATTAGTGCAGCTACAGCGTGCACTCTCAGGTCATCATTACCTGCAGCGTTCCCTCAGTGCAGACTGAGCTGGGCAAAAAGGCCTTTTTCTACTCTGCTCTGCAACCTGAAACCCCTTGCAACAGGAACTGGAGCTGTCCACCTTAATTTCTTTAGGGGATTTTAAACATTTGATAATGTCAATAGAAACCTCAAAGCAATGTGTTATTTTTTTTGTATTCTACCATGTTTTATATGGCACCTAGCTTGCTTTATTGTTTTATAACACTACTGTTAGTTTAATTGAAATTTTACTGTAGTTTATTGTTGTCTGTACTTTAGGCTGTCTGTCTAAAACAGGTCTCTCTCATAAATGAGTCCTCATGACTCAATGAGACTAACCTGTATAAATAAAGGTTTAATGAAAAAAAATTCACGTGGGCAATGACAGTGAGACCTGGAGGGGTGTGGTTGGGAGGAACAGCACCCCCCTGATCTGAACCCGAATGGTGTTTTGTTATTGGATTTCTGTGCTTGTCATGGATTGTCCATAATGAACACTATGTTTAAGCATAAGGGTGTCTATATGTGCTCATGGCACCAGGACACCCTAGGCCTCAGTTAGAGGATCGACTTTGTTGTCGTCTCATCTGATCTGCGGCCGCATGTCTTGGACACTCAGGTGAAGAGAGGGGTGGAGCTGTACACTGACAACTACCTGGTGGTGAGTTGGCGCCGATGGTGGGGGAGGATGTCGGTCAGACCTGGCAGACCTAAAGGTATTGTGAGGGTCTGTTGGGAATGTCTGGCAGAGTCTCCCATGAGACGGCGCTTTAACACCCGCCTCCAGGAGAGCTTCAAACACATTCTGGGGGAATGCTGAGTGTAACACGGACAGGATGCGGATCAGTTCCTCCAAATCCGAGGCCATGGACTTGAGCTGGAAAAGGGTAGAGTGCCCCCTCTGGGTCGGGGAGGAAGTCCTGCCCCAAGTGGAAGAGTTTAAGTAACTTGGGCTCTTGTTCACGAATGAGGGGAAAAAGGAGCGTGAGATGGATAGGCGGATAGGTGCAACATCAACAGTGAAGCAGGCGCTGTCCCGGTCTGTTATGGTGAAGAAAGAGCTGAGTCAAAAAGTGAAGCTCTCAATTTACCGGTCGATCTATGTTCCTACCCTCATCTATGGTCATGAGCTTTGTGTTGTGACCAAAATAACGAGATCACGGATACAGGCGGCCAAAATGAGTTTTCTCCGCAGGGTGTCTGGGCTCTCCCTTAGAGATAGGGTGAGAAGCTCAGTCATCCGGGAGGGACTCGGAGTAGAGCCGCTGCTTCTCCACATCGAGAGGAGCCAGTTGAGTTGGCTCGGGCATCTGGTTAGGATGCCTCCTGGACGCCTCCCTGGTGAGGTGTTCTGGGCACGTCCCACTGGGAGGAGACCCAGAGGAAGACCCAGGACACGCTGGAGGGACTATGTTTCTCAGCTGGCCTGGGAACACCTTGGGATTCTCCCGGAGGAGCTGGCCCAAGTGGCTGGGGAGAGGGAAGTCTGGGCCTCCTTACTTAGGCTGCTACCCCCGCGACCCGACCCCGGATAAGCGGAAGAAAATGGATGGATGGATGGAAAAAAAAATCCCTTTATTTTAAACTACTGACTCCTGGGAATCTTCTTGGGGTTCAGGTGCTCTGCAAAATGAATAACACAACCTTATTTCTTTAATTTTGAAACACGTTTTCAAAGTAATTTTAAGAAGTGCAATGGCATTTATTAGTACTTATATAGATATTTGGCATTAGAAATTACTCGGAGTATTGTAATTACTTGTAAACAATGTTCAGTTACTTGTATGGAAAATAGGACATCAATATTTTGTCACACAAGTCTACAACAAGAGGCTACATGAGCATATGGTCATTTAAAAAAACGCTCTTAAATTATTCTTCAACAACCATATAATTTCTCATTTTTGATCACCAGGATTCAATACCAAACTGGCATTGTGTGATTAACAAGTAATTTAAAGTTCCAAAAGGTGTAGATTGACTTCAGCATGACAAATTCTTTCCAATATGCTCCTATAAAGGCAAACGTTATCACTGTTTTAAACAGCCACTGCAGTGCTGTTAAACTGTGGTGCATTTGTTCTTGATATAAACCCAGTTCTCATCTACTATATGCATTTATTGTTTAAAATTTCTCTGAGGGGATAGGACAGGATGAAGCGGCTGCAGGTGGATTTTTAAAGAGAGGCCTGTGGCCATTTTTTACATACTCTTTCCTTTTTTCCCCAGCCTTGTAGTGTCAACACTTAATGTTCTTTTGAACTGGCTTACTAAACGCATAGAGAAGAAAATGTTGTGTTTCTGGTTACAATTAGTTTTATAGCAATCATCCATCAGCACCAAATTATTCTACTAAACCAGAGGACAAATAAAAAAGAAAAGCAGCAAGGGGAGGTGGAAAGGTGACGTGATGGGAGGAAAGATGGCAGTGTGCGGCAAGAGCATATGTCGCATTGTATTAGGCGACAGGACGAGTGAAAGATACAGTATTGCCTCTGCTATGTTAGGAAATTGCAAACACACCACTATGACACACACACACTAACACACAAACAGAAAGGAGACCCAGCCAAGCTTATCTGACTCTCCACGGCTGTGCGGCCTCCATGCAGAGCAGCCGCTGCTGTCGGAAGAGGCCCGGATCATTTTGGACAGTATCATTAAATGCCATGTCATTACCCGTTATGGAGTAGTGCTCTCACTCCTCGTTTCTCCCCCGGGATAGTAAAGCCCATCTGATAGGTATGGAGAAATGTGTGTTTGCATGCATGTCAGTGCATGTCTGCACTACCCAGTGTGTTTGTGTCTCACAAATGGGTTTGATGGAGGCAGGCAGAGACAGAGGCGGAGGGCATGGTGTCGGTTGTGGAAATGGGATGGACGGGGTTGAGAGATGGAATTGGCATTAAATTTCAGACACAGAACAAGGATTGACTTTGACTGGAGCGCAAGGGGGCTGTTAGCTTATCTGTAAGGCCGTGTTTGTCACAGCGCTGAGGGCAGCTCCCCTAGACAGGCCGGCAAAAAGAGGGAGGGAGAGCCGAATGGAGCGTGGGCTGAACGATGTGGATAGGTGAAGGCTCCCGGTGGGACTCACTGCCTGAGCTGGCAAACTGTATGGAGGAAGGAGTATAGGAGAGCCGCTAAATTGAAGGTTTATTTATCCAATTCGCTGTCAAGGTCGACTTGTCGGTGAGCTGTCCTATGTGTGTTCACAAAATGCCAAAATTCGATGAATTGTTTAAAAAAAAGAGGGAAAGTGCAGGCGTTGAGGAGGGGGAGAATCAATGACCTTTGGTTGCGTCAAGCTTCAAGCTGCCAGTAGCTCTTAAGGCTGTCCTTACCGGCCATTATAGTTGCCTTTTAAAAACAAGGATGGGAAGAGAGGAGCTGTCGAGTGAAAATTGTCCAACATGGACACAAACACACACATATAAAAAAGTTGAAAAAATAGGTGTACACATAAACCTCTCTGTTCAACCATAAATTGATTGGCTATTATGTACGCATTCATAAAACAAAAACAAAACAAAAAACTTGTTCCAATATTTGTAAATTTGTATTTATGCTGACCCATCTCATGGCAGTATAATTAGCAACTGTGTAGTTTATTTTTGTATAAATTATGAAGTGTTCATAAAAAGGGCCTCTTCTTGAGCTTTTAGTTCATTTTACATGAATGAGTGAGTGATGCAGCACATACCCAAGTAGGCCTACTGCTAAACAGTGGTAATCATTTTGTTGTTTTGCATCATACTGAATAAAACTTGAAAGTAAGAGCTTGAGCTTGTTGGCCATCTTGGTTTAGCATGACTACTCCCTGAAATGCAGCTTGAATTGAGAAAAAAAATGTTTTGATGTATAGCATTAATCAAGGCAGCTGCAGCATGAGTTTCTACTTGTGTTGCTGCAGTGTAATAGTGCTATCCTTTCAAGGGACCCCCTTATCAAAGTTTTGGAAGGCCTCTGTCAACGTGAAAAGAACATGACCTTTAAGATTGTATCAGCATGTTTGCTGGTGCATACACAGCCAAGTAAAGGGTTCAGTGGTCCTTCAAAAAAAAAAAAAAAGATTGTTAAAAAAAAAGAGAAAAGGCAAAGAAATAAAAGGAAATTACGGTTAACTCAGAGTAGTGTTTGTTGGAGAAAACTGTTTATTGCCTGTTAGGAGTGAGGAGCACAGAGGGAAAGAGGAAAATGACCACAGTTCATGGGTTTATCTTGATTGGTATTTCCAATTTATTACACATCACAACAGACCACAATCTCCATATGTCTGAAAATGTAAAGATTAATGTAGAAACAGGTAAACTCATTTTATTTTCTCATTCTATTTTCTGAAATCCATGCTGAGTCCCAAATTGATTCATGAAATAGGTAGATATTTTTAAACTCTGAAAGAACCAGATCTTGCAGCAGAGTTTTGTCTTTTGTGATTAGTCCCCATCTCTCTCTCAGTCTCACTTTTTGTCTGTCTGACTGTCTGTCTCTTTCCCGCTCTGTCTTTCTTTCTCTTGCTGTGAGTGTGTGTGTGTGTTTATTGAATGTTATGGAGGACTGATAGAGATGTGATGGTGCTCATCAGTCACCTCCTACACCCTGTGTACAAGTCAGTGAACTGAATGCTCCGTAACATACAAATACACACAGAGACATGAGTGCAACATCTTTCTGAAGTAGAATATGCTTTAACATTTATTTTAAAGAAACACTACTTGTGTACTTTGTTGAACCCAAACAATCCATCAAATTACGTGTGGCGTGCACTTTGTAGAAGTAAAATTTTTATATTCTCTGAGTTTGTCAGAAGAAATTATGTGATGGACACAATTTTGGAGTCCTTTGAAAATACATGATTAGACATGGCAAATGGAAAAGACATGGCAAATGGAAATATCCCATGGAAAGTTAATACATGAACAAAAGATTGGATCGAATTAGAGTTTTGAATCATGTCTGAGAAAAAAAAGCGGTCAGTATGTTTCTAAATCACAGAGTACTCCCACAGCCCGTGGTTAGATGTTGCATGAGAAGAAATAACTGTTTTTTTTAAGTGATAAGCAGTGCAACATGTAACAAAACAGAAAAGGCCATCTATAAGTGTTAAATGCACTAACGGTAGAACAAAGTTTACTGCTTTGGTGCTCGTGAAAAGTGGCACACAACCATCAATGCTTTTCTTGCCAGGACTTTTATATATTTACATTCATTCCTTGACACTTATTTCATTACCATATTGTACATCATGTTAATTTATTGTTTGTAAAATTAGTCTAAGTCCTAATTCCTGATTCCACAGCATAGTCCAGGGTACACAGATGATCACTGAAACCTTTATTCATACTGTGCAGTTGTTTTCTCTCAACGTTAGAGATTAAGCTGCTTTAATACATTATTCTTTTGGACCGTGTGGGCCTTGGTATGATTACTTCAAGTGCAGTGCAGGCTTCTTTTCAGTTTTTTCCACAAAGCCAAGTCTCAGAATGCAAAAGCTCTCTTCTTTCTCCCTAGCTCCACACATTTGCCTTAAGCATACTGTGATTACAACGTCTATTTTCCCATGGCATTCTTGCTTTTTCTTTATCAGAGTTAAGAAGAGATCACAGTATCTGCAATGAAAATTTTCCAGGGATAAATATCCCAGGGCAACCACAGCATCCGGCTTTTCCATAACTTCCCCTACTTTCAATTTGCATTGGCCAGTTCAGCACATTGTCAGGAGAAAAAAATAAAAATAAAAGAAATTAGTTGCATACTCATACCATGTATCCCTAAAGCAATTATATGATGAAAATCCATAGCACATTCTTGCTGTTTGTCCCACTGGCATTTAGAGGACCGGTGTGTACTGTTCATTGTTATAGAACAACGTAGACTAAAGCCAAGCAAATAATTAAGTTTTTTTTTTTAAAGGGAACTCTAGAACACATGTTTGGGACATTGTGTTGAGCTTTAAGCAAAAGTTTAAGCTGGGGTCGGCTGTGGTTGAGTGGTTAGAGCAGTCATCCACCTATGCAAGAGTTGGGGGTTCGATTGCACCAGCAGTCACATGCCGAAGTGTCCCTGGGCAAGACACTGAACCCCCTATACATAGTTCCCACACACTGGCGAGTATTGCGCAATACCGGGTTTTTCGCCACTCGTAAAGGCAGAAATGGCGGACAAACACACTCGAGCTACCACAGCTAAATACATTACTAGCTTCACCAAGGCTGGCAGTGGTCAGAGTTAAATGAGTTGGAGAAAGAAATCATGGCAGACTAAGCGGACAACTTGTCACAAAGTAGTTACTCTGATATCATTAATTATTTAATTACTACGAGGAGCGCACACCGGCTTCATAGCACAGAGCTTCACAGCTTTAAATCCAAAAAAGATGTGTAAACTGTCTCAATCATATCTAACCAGCTAAATAAAGGTTTAACTAAAATAACAAACAGCCAACAAACAGTCCAGGCTGAACACGGACCAGAACCAGCACTTTGAGTGTTACCGTGTTGGAAGTTAGCATGTCGTTAGCACTGGAGCGGAGGGTCCGTCGAGCTCAGGTCGGACGGCGTGGATCCGTCGTGGCCGCGGAGGCACGTCCCATGGGACCGACGCGTCGCCCGCACAACTTGGCTCCCGTCCTCCTTCCCCCACTGGGGCGGTCTCCCCGCCGGTCCCGGTGGACCGTGAGGAGGCCGTTGTCGCGTTAGCGAGATGCTAAGCTAACCACAGCATGCAAGACGGTGTTGCTAAATAATGAAAAAAAAAAAAACAGCTCTAACACACAGACAGTTGTACTCTAACATTGTTTCACAAAATGATTTATGTAGAATATTTTGTTTACCGGCCAAAAGCACGACGTCTTCTGAGCAGATCCGAGAGAGCGATGGAGCTGCTGTGAGCTTCTCCGATGAGATAAATCCTTCACGTTTACTTTTTTTTTGATTAAGTGAAACCTGCGCGTTGCCCAAACGTCTACCCGACTGGAACACCCACTGACCCAACACAAAGTAACCATTGCAATTAATTAGAAATTAACAACAAAAAAACAACGTGAAAAATGAACATCCATTAGACTGCGCTGTCAGCTGTGCTGCCTCTCGGAGAGAGGGTCCAACCGGAAATTCCACAGATGTGACGTCACATGGGAACTATGTATTGCCTCCAATATGTGTTCAATCTTTGTATGCATGTGATAAAGCACTGATTATTATTTGCACAGATATAATAGAGTGCTGTATGCATTGGTAAATGAGGACACAGATTGTAGTGTAAACAGCTTTGAGTATCTTAAGATAAAAAGGTGCTATATAAGTACAGTCCATTTACCATTTAAGCTCTCTTTCTGGATGTATAAAAGCTCATCCTTAACTAATTAGCCCATTTAAACTAACCTTCCAAAAGAACCTCAACACACTTTTATGTCTAAATGTGAAAATGAAATTGTTTAACCCCAAAAACAAACGACAAAATTTTGACAAAAATATAATTGTTTAGGCCAAAGTTTTTTTTGTTTGTTAACGTATCTCAAACCTTTTGTTTTCACACCATATCCAAACACAAGTAAAAATAACTGACATAATTGCCCGAACTGAAAATAAGTGGCACAAAATCCAAAGTCCAGACTGTAATTAACATTTAGAAAGCCTGAGGAAATTTTACTCAAGACCACTCAAAAATAACACAAAAGGGCTGGCTACTTAAAAAAAAAAAAAAAGCTTAAAAATCTCAAGACTTTTACAGCGTACTGTATTATCCAACTTTCTTATTGTTGATCACTCTGGAAGTAGTTAGACATTCCTCCTTTTTTGTTGTTGTTTCTCTGCCTCTTTCTTCTGTTATTAATCTGGGCCACTGCAGAACGTTCAACTTTCAGCTGTTTCCGGTTCCACAGTAACATATTTAATTAGTCTTCTCTATCCTTCTTATTTAAAACTGATTTCTACAAAGACATTAATAGACAAAACACTATCGAAAATTTATAACGGCAATGTAAAAAAAAAGAGAGAAAAGTCAAATTAAAAATTTGCTTCTTTATTGTGACTTTTCTATAACATAGTTTCTACAGCTAAATTGCTCATCATGCTGAAGGAAGACTATCATGAATGTTTAATGATGGTGGTTACACTTTGAAAATGTGCTGCTGTTTTAATTTTCTTTTCCTGCATCTCCTTTCTTTGTTAGCTTACCCTACATTAATGTTTCTGGATGTCTCACAGCAAGTCCTGAAGGGAGCTGAAATGAATGTGCAGCTGCAATGTTGCACCTCTAATGTACCCAAGTTAATTGAGCAAATGATGGCTCTTTGTCCTCCTGTTTTTTTCCAACCTTGGATTTTAAAAATGCATCCTCTCATTTAATTGGATAGTAAAATGTATTGTGACCTCAATGAGCATTATTGTTGTATTTTTTTCCTAAGGTCCCCTTCACACTGGATGATGAGCTTGCTATGATGTTAAAAATCTGCTGGAACTTTCATGGTCTTTGCAAGGTCTGGGCAAAGGCTTCAAGTGCATACATACTAAGAACACAGTGGGTTTCAGATTATTCATGAAATAAAGTGATAGATCCACAAAGAGTTTTAGCTTGCACATAGTTTTTGTAAAGATGGTGGTCTATCATTGTAATGGCAGCATATCAAGGTCCTGCAGTGTGCATGGTGGCAGCAAGATACTACCATATCTATGCCCTTCACTCCATACTAAAGCACTGGTGTGACAGTATTGAATATTTTGAAGCAGGGTTGGTGATACTGTCCTCATGCCTTTAAGCTTTAACCTTCTAAAGCAGGTGTAATACCTGTGGCACTGCATCCTGAAAGTGTTGCGCCAGAATTGGTATGTACAATTTGCCATCATTCCAGTCATGCTCTATCAGTCGGGATCCATTTTGAGTAAAAGGGGGGCTTAAAGGGGGGCTTAAGCCTCCCTGGTAAGGTCTATTAAGGGGTTCTGGAGAGGAGGGTCCATCGGATAGTCGAACCTCAGATTCAGGAGGAGCAGTGGGGTTTTCGTGCTGGTCGTGGAACACTGGACCAGCTCTACACCCTCAGCAGGGTCCTGGAGGGCACGTGGGAGTTTGCCCAACCAGTTTACATGTGCTTTGTGGACTTGGAAAAGGCATTCGACCGCGTCCCTCGGGGGGTTCTGTGGGGGGTACTCCGGGAGTATGGGGTACCAGGCCCATTGATATGGGCTGTTAGGTCCCTGTACGACCGGTGTCAGAGCTTGGTCCGCATTGCCGGCAGTAAGTCAGGCTCGTTTCCGGTGAGAGTTGGACTCCGCCAAGGTTGCCCTTTGTCACCGATTCTGTTCATAACTTTTATGGACAGAATTTCTAGGCGCAGCCAAGGTGTTGAGAGGATCCGTTTTGGTGGCCTTAGAATCGCTTCTCTGTTTTTTGCAGATGATGTGGTCCTATTGGCTTCATCAGATCGTGATCTACAGCTTTCGCTGGAGCGGTTTGCAGCCGAGTGTGATGCGGCCGGGATGAGGATCAGTTCCTCCAAATCCGAGGCCATGGTCTTGAGCCGGAAAAGGGTAGCATGCCCTCTCCGGGTCGGGGAGGAGGTCCTGCCCCAAGTGGAGGAGTTTAAGTATCTCGGGGTCTTGTTCACGAATGAGGGAAAACTGGAGCGTGAGATCGATAGGCGGATAGGTGCAGCATCCGCAGTGAAGCGGGCGCTGTACCGGTCTGTCGTGGTGAAGAGAGAGCTGAGTCGAAAGGCAAAGCTCTCAATTTACCGATCGATCTACGTTCCCACCCTCATCTATGGTCATGAGCTTTGGGTTGTGACCGAAAGAACAAGATCTCGGATACAAGCGGCTGAAATGAGTTTTCTCCGCAGGGTGTCTGGACTCTCCCTTAGAGATAGGGTGAGAAGCTCAGTCATCCGGGAGGGACTCGGAGTAGAGCCGCTGCTTCTCCACATCGAGAGGAGCCAGTTGAGGTGGCTCGGGCATCTGGTTAGGATGCCTCCTGGACGCCTCCCTGGTGAGGTGTTCCGGGCATGTCCCACCGGGAGGAGACCCAGAGGAAGACCCAGGACACGCTGGAGGGACTATGTTTCTCGGCTGGCCTGGGAACGCCTTGGGATTCCCCCAGAGGAGCTGCTCCAAGTGGCTGGGGAGAGGGAAGTCTGGGCCTCCCTACTTGTCTGCTACCCCGCGACCCGACCCTGGATAAGCGGACGGAAATGGATGGATGGATGGATGGGGGCTGAGAAAATTCATCCAAATGAATCTGTAATCTGTAGTTTTAAAGTTCAGGGACACTGTAGATCTTAAAGTACTTTGTAAAATGTCTTCTTTCTTTTGACCTCTGTGTACAGGTCAACAGGTCAATCCATATGCTTGGTCCTCTGCTTGTTTTACTCCTTTAATATGCATCTGTATGTGTGGGTTTATTGTTTTATTGTGTGATGGTGAAACCTGGAGGAGAAGGGGTGACTTTAATCCTCAACTTTCCACCCCAAGGTAAGACTGAGTAGATGAGAAGAATTTAGCCAGGTTTCTGTGTGCCATGTGTGAATGTGTGTGTGCATGCATGGATGAGGGTGTGCACAGGGTGCTTGTGTCCGTGCATGTCTTGGGCTTGGCCATAGAGAATGAATGGGTTTGGTATTGCGGCTGGACAGAAAAATCAATGCTTCATATGAGGAGGCTGCGGGGGTTAGGCCTCTGTGTTCATGTCAACAAGGCTATTGGTTTTCTTAATACTCCAAAGTTGGCGTTTCCCCGCTTCGGGAGGGCTGGTGAGGTGACTTGTGTGGTCAAAGCTTAACAAAGGGATCCTGCCTTCTAGCCTCTTGCTGTACACTTCGGCAGAGGGAAGCCAAGCCAGGATTAATTACCAACTGTGCCGGCTGGATATTAGTTGTTGTTTTCTCCCGTTGTCACATGGCACTGCTGGACTGATGCTGTTGGAAGGTCTTTGTGTGCTGCAGACCAGTGGGTTAACACTGTTAGAGGGAGTAACATGGTTATATGCAATAGTAGTGGAATGGTGGGGTGGCAATCTCTCTTCCTCTCAGAATGGCTTTTACAGGATAATCATTAACCATATTATTGCCAGTATATGATTACTGAAAAAGACAAACTGTTTATTCAACAGAAATCCATGCAGAACCAGAATGAAATGTAAGTGTAAATCTGGCATTCATCTGGAAAACCAAGTAGAAGAAAATCTGTTAATCATCAGCAAATGTGGGATTACATGGGAAAATAATTGTAGTTGCAAATAAAGTACCGGTATGTTAAAAACATTATCTGAAAATGACCTAGAATACAAAATTGTATTAAAGACCAATGGTACGTTTTATTTCAATTTCAATATAATTTTTACATTACGGATGAACTGTTCAGAAAATGAATACCAAACTTTTTTTTAATATTTTCAACTTGTCATTAATCAGCAACCACACTTTAATCATGTTATTAACATGCAATGTTAATGTGCTTATTATAATATACTACAAATATTTGGTACGATGATCCTAACTTAGATTATAGTATGACTAAGTGTGCACTTTTATTTCTGATCTTACAAAAAATGTTTTATCCTAGCCACTTACGTTTTCTAATGCTGCTGCACAATCCTAGGAAAGTAATGTTGTTTGCATTTTATACTATCGCTAGCTGCACACACATTTATTTGACTTGATAAATGGACACACTCCACGAAAAAAGCCAACAGAATTGTTTCAGTGCAACTGTGTTTCCACAAAATCTTTTTACAGTATTTATTGTTTTTATGTAGATGTTTTTAAAAACATACCACTGCAGTTATTCACACACTTGCATACGAACACACACATGGACCAGTTGTTAGCAACACTGTGGTATGGACAGCAAACCTTTAGGGAGAGGTCTGTAGGCTGGCGAAGGCAGGACAAACCTGGCTGCTGAGCATTGCTCACCCAGAGCAATCGGATGAAAACGCAGTGCAGATGTAATTTGTTTTCAATGGCTGTTTCAAAAGAATAATTGTGGTGACACTGGCTGGTCGATAGTATAGATTTTTGTTTTCGAGTGCAGTGTGTGTGTGGCGCTAAGAGAGCGTAGGAAATACAAGACTGCAGACCCAAATACAATAAAAATGGATTGTGTGTGTTTGTGTGTGTGTGCGTGCGTGTGTGTGTGTGTGTGTGTGTGTGTGTGTGCATGCGCGCATGTGTGCGTGTGTGTTTGTGTGTGTTTGCAGGTCTGGTAAACATCACTGGACCCTGGACATCATTGGAAGGATTACTAAATGTGTCCTATGGGTAACAACAGCCTGGTATTCACTCCCTCACTGTTCGCTTTTGTTTCCTTCTTTTATTTCAGGGAAAAACACTGACTTGCCCTGAACAAACTCACTCAAGATAAAAAATGGGAAACAACGTGGAGAAGCCTGAGTTTAAAAAAATCATGAAAGTATTCTGTACCAGGGGCGTAGGCAATGGCAGAGCCATAGAGAGAGAGAGAGTTGTGACACTTCCACAGAGTACCATTGTAAGAATGGAATGCGGAAGTCACGTGGGTCACGGAGCTGCTCCATGTTCCAAACAGCAGCTAACAGCAGCGGTTCTACCAATGAACGTAGTTAATTCTTGATGTTTCAGACGTGTTTTCTCCCGTAAGTTGATGTAAATACAATATTTTTTTGCCATTGTGAAGCGTTAGCTCAGCTGACTGTTCTGTACCAGTTTATAAACATTAATACTTCATGTTGTCAGTTTTTTTAATTAAACATGTTAAATTACTAGTTGTGTTTTAACTGCAGCTAGTTCTGCCATCATGACTGGTTTAAATTGATGTATTTCTGTCTAATTTAGCGTTTTAAAATATTCAGTACAGCTTCAATTTTGAAAGTTTATTTTTTTATGGTAATTCCACTGAACTCTCAAAATATAGCATTTTTCTGAGGGATTGAAGTGGTTAATTTAAAGTTATAGATCCTTTGTCAAAGACTGCAGCATAAATTGTGACATTATCTTTAAATAAACAAGTGATGTGGAGATGAGTATTTTTTTATGTTTTCCAGGTTAAACCACAGGAGATTGACTTGAATGTTGCAAAGTATCACAAAGGTACAATACAGTATCTAATTTTCTGTCTTAAACAATAATATCTTAATCAACATGTATGAATGAAATTACTTTAACACCATAACCTTCACAAAGTTGGTATTTACTGCAGAACTGTTAATTTACATTATAGTTTTATATTATTAGTTATGGGTCAAGTTGAGATGAGACGGCATCAATAAATTGTAGAACAGTAACAACATTTTTAAAAATAATAATTAAACTATCAGATGGAACTGGGAAGTTGTTCTTCATGCCAATTGCCTTCATTTGATCTTTAGTAAAAAAAAAATGTCAGTATTTATTTTTCCATTAACATTTTTCTTCACAAACTGTGTTAATTTTCATGTCTGAAGTTCTTCTATCCTGCTTTTGTAATTTTTTTGTGTTGTAATTGTTCCCTCAGGTTTTTCATCTCTGTTCCCTGATTGCATCGCCTGTTGATCCATCCTCCTGGTCCTGTCGATCCTGGATCATCATTCGTCGTCTGAAGCTACATTTTCATCTTTCCCTCATCTCACTCACCTCACTTCTATTTCTCCTCAATCTCTGAAATTACAATGGCACTGTTAGCATGAAGATTATTGTTCAATAAAAATATGACGTTTATTATTTAACACCTTTCGTATCAAAGTTTACTTTTTCATTCAACCTTTATTTATACAGGTTAATCCCATTGAGCCTTGAGGACTTATTTACAAGAGAGACCTGATTTTAACAAAGAATGATGACAACAGTAACAACAATAGACAGTTATAAAAGAGGCATACAGGTTATTTTTTAAAATCAAATTAAAATAAGATTGCAAAAACAGCAAGATTATAAGGTGAATGTAGAAAACTAAAAACAGGAACTTTAGCACAATATGTATGTGTGATCACTGGTCAGTGGAAGTTCTGCTGGACTTCTCAATGGTTCTGGGCGATGAAAACAAATGGTTGGAACCTCCTTCAGTCTCACACGGCCTGACTGTGTCTTTGTAAACTCTCCTCTCTCAAAATGTGCCTGTAGAATGATACTGTATTAGTTTATTTCCTTGCATATTTCTTTGACAGTTAAACATTTTGATCTCTGGTTGAAAATGTTTGTGCAGATTAAATTTACATCACTCAGTTTGTGTTGTGATGATGGTGATGGTGATGGTGCTCCTGCTGTAAATTGTAGTAAAGTACTTTATTAAAGCTTGTTTTACATTTTACATATTTTATATAAAATTGTTTGGTAATTTATTTTTGCACAATTAACACTTATTTTGTCACCTGTTATGATTTTAACTAAACGGTTTCATTTAAATTAGCATTTTAATCAGTGAATTACTATTTTACAATAGTCGGGCTACAAGCACAATCAACTCTGTTATCCAGGTACTCAGTTGCTAATAAAAAAAATAGAACAATTATCTAATGTGCAGAAATGAAGACTTCATCCCAGATGATAAGGTAAGCTGGAGCAGATCAAATGGTGGACGGTGGAGCATTCTCATGAACATCAGAAATAGCTTCATAACAGGTGTTTCTCTGTTGTTGTTTTTTTTACGTGTGTAACATTATAAAACACTGTTGACATGGCTATATTGATCATTGTATTGCATAGACATTTTTTTCTAACAAATGTGTTTACAGTTTCATTTCACTGTAGTAATGATAAATGCATCTGCCACGTCTAAAAATGCTTTTAAAAAACGCATAGTCAGTGAAATAATCAATAATCAGTTAAGTAATCAGTTTGTTACTGCTCAATAATTACTGAAAGACGCTGGACAAAGTAAGAAAAGTCATTTTTTTTTGTGTCATGTTGCGCCAGTATCTGCTCAAACTGACTGGCAGCGACCGCGACGAGCTGTTTGGAACAATTGAGAGCTGCATGAACCACGTGACCGCCTGTCGGCAAGTTCAAAGAATGTCGCAACTCTCTCTCTCTATGGCTCTGGGCAAGGGGGGTTCGGGGGGTTCGGACGAACCGCCCACTTTGCCTATGGAGTCCCATCTAGAGATTTTATGAGGGGCGGTTCGTTTAAAGGAGAAATTGACCAGGATAAAGCAACATGCCTCAGTAGCTCAGTGGAAATGCGTTGGGATGCCGTTTCAAACCTCATGGGTTCAATTCCCACATGGTACAATGTTTTTTTTTTTAATTCATTCCAGATTAAAAAAACACAAAAAAACTATTTACAAAACAACAAGAAATAAAACAATACATGAAATGAAAGGAAGCAGAAGAAGAAAATAATCTTATTATATCTGCCCCTTCTCAAACAATCAAATTGAGTGTTTGAAAAAAAAAATGTTTGAGAAGGGGCGGATATAATAAGATGATTTTCTTCTTCTGCTTCCTTTCATTTCATGTATTGTTTTATTTCTTGTTGTTTTGTAAATAGTTTTCTTGTGTTTTTTTAATCTGGAATGAAAAAAAAAAGTTGTACCATGTGGGAATTGAACCCATAAGGTTTGGAACAGAAACCTAACGCGTTCCCACTGAGCTACTGAGGCATGTTCATCTTACAAGGTCCACATTTATTTTAAACCAACCGCCCCTCATAAAATTCTGGCTACGCACATGTGTACAAAGCATTTCAGGTGTATCTGTTGTTCCAGAAAGCAATGCATTTTAATGCATTTAAACACACTCCATCAAATGACCATAACAACAAAACATGCAAGCATTATTTCAGTATTTTTAAAACTAAAATTGTCTTTATGTTGCATTAATGAGGCCATAATATTTAAAATATTTTTTTTATACATAAATCATGTATTTGGGTTTACACCCACACACGCACGCACGCACGCACACACACACACACACACTTTCAATATGAAACCAACAAACCCTGCTTCTTATTATCATACACATGAATGATGAGTCATGATTTAGGACAGGAGCCCAAGGATCTTTGGCCTTGTAACAGAAACAACAGCATATTTTTAATGAAGAGTAATCAAAAATTTATAATATGATTATAATTCCTTTCAGTTGGAGCAGCAGTCATGTAAAACATATTTATAGAACTTATTCCCATTATGGTAATGTCTTCTAGGTTGTTAGTTCTTTAGGGACAATTTGTTGTTTTTCTTAGCCTTTGTCCTTTGATCCCTTCCACAGTCTTGTTTTCTCGATCATCTCGACATGGACTCTGTTTCCTAGGGGTGTAACGGTACGCTAAAATCACATTTTGGTTCGGTTCAACTACAAGGAGGGCTCGGTTCGGTTTATTTTCGGTACCAAAAAAATACAAAATAAAGACTTACAAAATGTTTATTTTGAAAATATGCCAAAAATATATTTGTATTGTATTGTAGTAATAAATAAAAGTGACCCATTTGGATGATATTTTAAATAAACAGCACTCTACAATAAATAAACTATATTAACAATAATAAAAATCTTAATAAATACAATACTGTAACAGTCAGAACCAGAACAATAAGCAGCAACAGACTGTTTACAATCTAACTAATCAAGTTTTTGTCCAGTAGCAGCAGTGTGGCTGTATTTGTCCTCATTACTGTACTCACAACCTCTTCTTGGTGGGACAGGTCCTGGAAAAGTTCAGAGTTCAGTTCAGTCATCACACACTTCTTAGCTGCAGGTGATCTCTGGTGGATGTCTGTCCCTGAAGTGGGAGAGCAGCTACCTCTGTCACAGACTGGAAATAAAACACAGAGATAAAAAAAAGTTAATAAGATTATGATTTTAAATAAAAAAGATTATTTAGATAATAATAATAAAAGAACAATACCTCTTCTTGAACGGTTGAAGCTCTCACTCATCATCATCATCATCAGAGCTCAGCTCCAGGGCTTGTTGACATCAGTTTTAGTTTTTTCATAAAGTTCTGAACTTTTTGAGTGATGGATGTTCGTAGCGAGGATCAAGAACTTTAAAGCCTGTGCATATAACAACATTCAGACTTAGATTCAGATCTTTAAAAACTCATACAGTTTGTGTTATTGCTCTGGACCGCTCTGATTTACCTGATAAAAGTTGTTTGAATGCAGCTGCTTTTAGCGGTGTTTCTGCAACAGCTGTTGTTTCTTCGTTCACATTCCGATGACGTAGTTTCCAGCGCGTTCACGTTAGACGTGTTGCTGCTGCAGAGAGCTGCGTCACGCAGCTGCTGCAGAGCCAGTCTTCATGAAACAACGTCCACAAACACAGCTTTGAACGTGCGCTCGTCTTAACAAGAAAGCCATAACATTCCCAAACAGGAGACCGGAGCGAGCAGCTAATGGCTAATAATGCTGCGCGTGCTACGCGATAATAGCTCCGTGCTGAAACGCGCCCAGGAAATTTTGTTCCGCGGCGCATATATTAACGTTCAATGAGTGAAAAAATAACCGAAACGGTACGCAGGTGGACCGAACCGAACATGGCGTACCGAAACGGTTCGGTACATCCACGTGTACTGTTACATGCCTACTGTTTCCTAATAGTTCCTTTAGACTATTTGCTAAATCAGAAATCATGATGCTGACATAATGGAGTAATTCTAATTTGTCAGAGGATGCAAAGACGTGCGCGGGTTTGTGTGTGAGGACTTTGCCTGGTTCATTGAAGGGGCGGGATTCTGTGACATTAAGTGATTGAAAGTAGATTTGGATGACACTCTGGGGCTGGATGAAGAGGGAAATACAGTACAGTAACAGGACATTATTTTGCTGTAGTCCAAGCCGGTACTGACACTCCACCTCACCTCCCTTCTCTCTCTTTCTGTATTTCAGCACTAGTCCCTTGCTGTGGGTGGTCACCAGAGACCAGACTGGTACTGATTTATTCCCCCTCTCTACTGTCCTCTG
>JBBPBX010030288.1:0-35287 GCA_038048925.1 Garcialebias charrua
AAAATGTTTTTCAAATGCTTATCAAAACAATTAGAGGACCGACTTTGACATCAAATCATGAATGGGAGCAACACAACAATATGAATATTGAGCAGTTATTGAAATTAATGATGATTGAGTTTGGTAAAACCCCTCCCTGGGCTGCCACCTTACCGTGGTGGAGGGGTTTGAGTGTCCCAATGATCCTAGGAGCTATGCTGTCAGGGGCTTCATGCCCCTAGAAGGGTCACCCAAGGCAGACAGGTCCTAGGTGAGGGATCAGACAAAGTGCAGCCCAAAAACCCCTATGATGAGTACAATTAATGGACTAAGTTTTCCCTCGCCCGGACGCGGGTCACCGGGGCCCCACTCTGGAGCCAGGCCCGGAGGTGGGGCACGCTGGCGAGCGCCTGGTGGCCGGGCTTTTACCCATGGAGCCCGGCCGGGCACAGCCCGAAGAGGAGACGTGGGTCCCCCTTCCCATGGGCTCACCACCTGTGGGAGGGGCCAAAGGGGTCGGGTGCAATGTGAGATGGGTGGTGGCCGAGGGCGGGGACCCTGGCGGTCTGATCCTCGGCTACAGAAGCTGGCCATTGGGACATGCTTCTCCACATCGAGAGAAGCCAGTTGAGGTGGCTCGGCCATCTGGTTAGGATGCCTCCTGGACGCCTCCCTGGTGAGGTGTTCCGGGCATGTCCCACCGGGAGGAGACCCAGAGGAAGACCCAGGACACGCTGGAGGGACTATGTTTCTCGGCTGGCCTGGGAACGCCTTGGGATTCCCCCAGAGGAGCTGCTCCAAGTGGCTGGGGAGAGGGAAGTCTGGGCCTCCCTACTTATGGTACATCCAGACCGAACGCGATTTCAACGGCAAAAAAGCTCAACACGCACGCAAGTGGACGCACTTTGTGTCCAGACCAAAAAGCCAGAAGCGAAACTACCCAGAAAACTGCTGCGCAGGGTTGCCAGATAAAAATTAATTAATCATCTAGTACTGTTGCTTATTTTTTATTTTTTTTTACCCAAACTGTCATATTTGCTGCGTGAGGGTCTGATAAGATTAATAATGTGTTGAGTTTAGTGAACATTTGCACTGAAAAGGGGTAAAAATAAATAAATAAAATAAAATTCATGTTTATCTGGCAACCCTGCTGCTGCGGGGGTGTGGGGGAGGAGCTTACCGGTGTACCGAGTCGTCAATGCACTCCGCGAGGTGAGGAGCTCTTTATTTCTGTCTCTGTGGAGCAGACTTGACTGGTTGTGAAGGAATTGTCGCGAACACACAGCTACAATGAGTTTCTCTTCCATATTCCATGACTCCGCGGGTTTTTTCTGTGTTCCACAAACAATACGTCACATGCGCAATGGTTTCCGCGTCACTGGTTTCCGCGTCACATAGGGACTCTCCCCCTGACCCCCTCTCTTCTCCCCCGACTCTCCCTGATTGGTTGACACACCAACCAATCGGGTAGAGTTTGAGCGGCGTTTGAAAGTTGAACGGCGAAATCTTCAGCATGTTGGAGGCGTGCTTTGGAGGTTGACGCGGGTTCACGTGCACGGAAATCGCTCTCCAGCACGCTCAACACGCACGCGACGTGACGCAAGACGCCAGGAGGCTGCTGGAGGTGCGTCCACCATAGACTTTGCATGTAAACTGGACGTTCCTGCAGTAGAAAACGCATTCGGTCTGGATTCACCATTATGCCTCCTACCCACTGCACAACTCGAAACGCGCCTGCCGTCCCCTTTTGGCCGCTGGTCACGGTCCCACTGAACCACTGAACACCGTCTGATGACGTACACTAGGGGGTAGCAGAGGGAGGGGTCTCTGGCTTGTTTTCCGGGTTCAGTTGTTGTTTTAACTGCACCTCCGACGGTCTTCGATGAGATTAAAACTTTTTTTTATGTTTGGGGTGATCTACACTGGAGAGGACAGCAGCCTGTCAGCAGCAACTGTAAAAATGCCACGTTTCTTACCGGAGTTTGGTTCCAATTCCTGGAGGCTCGATCCGGTGAGTTTTAAAAGTCCGAAAAAAGTCCCGTTGTGGTTGTGTAATCAGATAGCGAGGCTCTCCCGACTGTTTGCCGGATGCGTCGAGCCGCCAGAGATCAACATTTGGGACGTCGGCGGCTCGACGGCGACGCGCGCGTGCGTGTGCAGGCTGCCCCCGCGCCGCTTCGATCACTTGAATCGCGCCGCTTCCTTGTTCGCCGTGACTCGACGCGTCTCCTCCATAGACTTTGAATGTAAACCGGTGTTATCCGGCCGCTTCGGCCGCTCGACAAAGGGGGCAGTGGGTAACAGGCATTAGGCTGCTACCCCCGCGACCCGACCCCGGATAAGCGGAAGAAGATGGATGGATGGATGGAGTTTGGTAAAATTCAAAATTGGTTTAGACTCAACAAAGTATAGTTAAATTTGGATAAGACTAATTATATGATATTTAGCAACAAAACTAAAACTATATATGTTTAATTCAAGATTGAAAATTCAGAAATCTGTAGAGTATACGAGGCGAAGTTTTTGGGTGTCATCATTGATGATAAATTATCATGGAAGCAACACATGAATTCAGTTAAAATGAAAATATCAAAATCTATTGCATTTTTTTATAGAGTCAGGTATTTACTGACTGACAAAGCATTGTGCTTGTTGTATAATATAATTGTTTTGCCACATTTAATCTATTGTGTTAATGTTTGGGGAAAAGCATGTAAATCAATTACAAATTCAATTTTTATATTGCAGAAGAGAGTTATAAGAATTATCAAAGGTAAAAATTATTATCATCCATCAAATATATTATTTTGTGAAATGAAGTTTTTGAAGTTCCCTGATTTAGTGGATTATAACATCTTGTCATTTATGTATAGAGCTCATAATGCATTGCCTTCTAATATCCAAATGAATTATGTAAAAAGATCCAGTAATTACAATCTTAAGGGGAAAGACGTTTTTCTTAAACCGCAATTCAGAACCAGTTTGAAGGGAAGATCTACCCTAATTCAAGGTGTTGTGGAACGATTTGGAGTTAGATGTTAAGGAAGCCAAATCAATCTCGGTATTTAAGAAACTGGTAAAAATCCAATTGCTAAAAAAAATATGAATGTATTTCATGAAAAGTGTTAGATATTTGAAATATCGCTTGAGTTATGTACTTGTTTTGACAATTTTTTGAATATGTTTGTTTGAATGGTTTATTAGATAAATAAGGAGCAGATTTTATAATAAGATAAGATAAGATGCCTTTATTAATCCCACAGTGGGGAAATTTACATTGCCACAGCAGCATAGAGGACAGAGCAGGACCAGTTCAGAAAATGTTAAAAAATCTCTATATACATAAATAATACAAATTAGTACAAAAAAAAACAACAACAAAAAAAAACACTGAAACAGTATAAAACGAAATATAGCTACTAGTAGCTACTAAGAGCAGCACGTGTTGTACAGTCTGATGGCAGCCGGAAGGAAAGACCTTCACGCACTTAGGGTGCCGCAGCCGGGCACTAAAGGAGCTGCTCAGTGCTGTCAGAGAGTGGTGCATGGGGTGGGACGGGAACTCCAGCATTCGCTGAAGCTTGGTCCTCATTCTCCTGTCAGCCACCACCTCCACTGGGTCAACATGACACCCCAGGACAGAGCTGGATTTCCTGAGGATCTTGTTCAGTCTCTTCCTGTCAGCAGTAGAGATGCTGCTACCCCAACAGACCACTCCATAGAAGATGGCTGATGCCACCACAGCATCAAAGAAGGTCCTGAGAAGAGTCCCCTGCACACCGAAGGACCTGAGTCTCCTCAGTAGATGCAGTCTGCTCAGTCCTTTCTTGTAGAGGGCAGCAGTGTGGTCAGTCCAGTCCAGCTTGTTGTTAAGATGAACACCCAGGTACTTGTAGGACCTCACGATCTCAATGTCCATTCCCTGAATGTTCACTGGCACAGCAGGAGACCGTTTGGACCTGCGAAAGTCCACCACAAGTTCTTTTGTTTTTCCGGTGTTGATCTGCAGACAGTTCCTCTGGCACCACTCCACAAAGTTCTTAGTCAGTTCTCTGTACTCCCCATCATCTCCATCTTTGATGAGACCGACGATAGCAGAGTCATCTGAGAACTTCTGCAGGTGACAGCTTGCAGAGCTGTACTGAAAGTCAGCGGTGTAGAGGGTGAAGAGGAAGGGGGCAAGGACTGTTCCTTGTGGAGCTCCCACGCTGCAGACAACCGTGTCTGACTGACAACCCTGGATCCTCACATACTGTGGTCGTTTTGTGAGGTAATCCAGGATCCAGGTGATGAGCTGATGGTCCAAACCTGTGTTCTCCAGCTTGTCTTTCAATATCACTGGTTGGATGGTATTGAAAGCACTAGAGAAATCAAAAAACATGATTCTCACTGTGCTCCCAGCAGTCTCCAGATGAGAAAGAGAGCTGTGTAGGAGGTAGATAATGGCATCCTCCACTCCAATGCCAGATTGGTAGGCAAACTGTAGTGGGTCCATAGATGGACTCACCAGGGGGCGGAGGTGGGAAAGAAGCAGCCTCTCCAAGGTCTTCATCAGGTGAGATGTCAATGCCACCGGCCTGTAGCTGTTGAGGTCTTTTGGATGTGGGGTCTTCGGGACTGGTACCACGCAAGATGTCTTCCACAGCTGTGGGACTTTCCCTAATCTCAAGCTGAGATTAAAGATATACCCAGTCACATCACACAGCTCATCTGCACAGGTCCTGAGAAGTTTTGAGCTGATGCCATCTGGACCTGCAGCCTTCCTGGTCTTTATCCTCCTGAGCTCACTTCTCACCTGGGGTGCTGTAAATGTAAATGCTGTAAGATTCTTTCTTCATCTGCTGCCTTTCATTTTATATTTACAATTTTTTGTAATTACAGATATGTTAATTGTTATGTTATGTATTTTATTTTTGTTATGAAATGAATAAAGACTTCAGAATTGATTGATTCGCTGGCCTCGGTGGGTCACGTTACATATGAGTTAGATTTCCAGCGACAGCTCCTTACAGCCATTTCCTTCGGCTTCTTGCTTCTGGCAAGTTGTGTGATTGAGAGAACTCCAGTTTTTCTTAAAAAAATAATGGCAACGCAATAGATAGCACCAGTGCCCTGGACAAACGACGAGGTGAAGTTTGTTGCTGAGCTGAGATTTGCGCAGTCTTGCTATTATGATCCCGCCCACATTGCAGCGGCTCTCAGCTAAAAGCATACAAAACTAGAGCTGGGGAAGACTGGGCCAGTTCTGGCCGAACTGGGCTTTACAGTGCATAGGAGGCAATGGAGAGGTTCTTCTGGCTGCTCCTTTGTGCAGGGGTCGCCACAGCAAGCAAACCCCAGTGAAAGATTTTGAAATTGTTTTATCCCAGATGCCCTTCCAGACGCAACCTGGGCTCAAAAATGAAGCCTATAGTTTGCGGCACTGACCACCAAGCAGCCACAGCTCCTGCATGACGGTTTGAAAAGTGCAGTGAAGTACTATATACTACGACTTTACAAAGCAAAAGTAAAAGGCAGCTGTAGCTGAGTGGTTAGAGAAGTTGTCCTCCAATGGGAGAGTTGGGGGTTCGATTCCACCAGCAGTCACATGTTGAAGTGCCCCTGGGCAAGACACTGAACCCCTCATTGCCTCTGATGTGTGTCCCATTAGTGTATAAATGTGAAGAACCACTGATTAGTCTTTACAGATTCAGATTAGCTTTGTAGAGATCTAGTAGAGTGCTGAACGGGTAAATGAGGACATAGATTGTGCTGTAAAGCGCTTTGATTATCTTGACTAGATAGAAAGGTGCTATATAAGTACAGTCCATTTACCATTTTAAGTGTTTACAGTATGCAGGGATGGGTGGTATCCATTTTGAATACTGTCCTGCCTTTTGTGGTATACTGTACAAGTAAAGTCATTTAATCTAAAAAAGCTAAGTCTGGTCCTCTGGACATTCAAAAAACAAAACAAAGCAAAAAAAATGGTAGAAACGTTTATAAGACTGAGCTGAATACAGCAGCTCAGACTGAGGAAGTCTTTCGGACGAAAGACGAAACGTTTCTACAATGTTTTTGCTTTTTTTTGTTTTGTTTTTTGAATGCCCATAGGACCAGACTTAGCTTTTTTAGATTTTTCTACCTGGATTATTGAGCATGCATCAAGGTAAAGTCATTTAAGTGAAAATAGTGAAGAGTTTCAAGCAAACATTTAAAACATTGCTAAATAAAATGGGAATCAGCCATATTTCCATTAGTTTGCTTAGAGCACATGAAATAGACATTCTAGTCTTACCACAAAATGTCTCAAAAGCAAAATGCTTCGATATGAAGGAAATTAACTACATAGCCAAACCCTTTGGTGAAAAACTCAGTGAAAATAGCAAATAAAATAAATAATAGCAATAGCTGGACAACTAAAGATCTGAAACATTTTTCTGACCTGATATAAAATCATACATGACTGATCCTCTTCAAGGTTACAGAAAAAAATATGGGAAACCGGAAATGGCAACTGTAATTTTAATATTTTTCTAGAAACTTGAACTGCTTCTATTTTTCTGTAACATTATAAAACTATTGGACCATAAAAAGACGTTACCTCGAACTGTTCAACCTATGAATTATATTGACAAAGCTTTATTTAAAATATGAGTTGGTTTTCTAGAAAGAGTTGATGGCACAATAAGACACAAAAATCAATGCTTTCAATAATTTTATACTTGTTTTTTTCCTGACAGATTGCAGCACAATATAAAATGCCTTGTTCGAGGCAAAAACAGAGTGTGCAGCCAACTGCAAACAGAAAAACAAATTACCACACAAGTGCCACAACACACCAAAACACTGTTAACTCTTCTGTGTAGCTGGGCTGCTTTTTTTTCTTAATGACTCTAAAAAATATGTCTAAAACATAATCCATTTAACTTTTTCATTTAACTTTCCAAAACATCACCAATAAGTGTCAACATCCTGTGTTCAAAAGAGTTCCTGTAAACAACAACACAATCTTGCCAACAGCTATGAAAACCATTTGCCACGAGCTGAAGAGCATCTGAAATATTAATGGAGACATTTTCAAATATATTCAAGGATAAACACGTAAAGCTAGCTGCTGCTGCGATGATAGGACATTAAACACAGACTATGGCATAGTGATATTTATTACTCACTGCCATGAATTGTGGATGATGGTAAATGGACTGTGCTTATGTCCTCATTTACTCATTCATACAGCACTCTACTACATCTCTACAAAGTTAATTGAACCAATAATTCTAAAGAGACTAATCAGAGCTTTATCACATTCATACACTAATGGGACACACATCAGAGGCTGAGTGATTCAGTGTCTTACCCGGGGATACTTCGGCATGTGACTGCTGGTGGATTCGAACCCCCAACTTTTGCAATGGAGGACAACTACTCTAACCACTCAGCCCCAGCTAGGGGTGTAACGGTACGCTAAAATCACATTTCGGTTCGGTTCAGTTTCAAGGAGGGCTCGGTTCGGTTAATTTTCGGTACCAAAAAAAAAAAAGAGGAAATAAAGACTTACAAAATGTTTATTTTGAAAATGTGTCAAGTAAACAATACATTTGTGTAAAAATCAATAAAAGCAACCCATTTGGATGATATTTTAAATAAATGGCATTCTTTACAATAAATAAACTATACTAACAATAATAAAAATCTTAATAAATAAAATAACAATCAGAACCAGAGCAATAAGCAGCAACAGACTGTTTACAATCTAACTAATCAAGTTTGAAGTTTTTGTCCAAAAAGACCAACTTGTCCACATTTTCTGCTAAAAGCACAGATCTAAATGCAGGGAATATCTCCAGTGGTGAAGAAAATCATCTCAATAACAACAGTAGCAGCAGTGTGTCTGTATTTGTCCTCATTACTCACAACAACCTCTTCTTGGACCTGCTCCTCCAGGTGGGAGAGGTCCCTGGAAAAGTTCAGAGTTCAGTCATCACAGACTTCTTAGCTGCAGTTGATCTGGTGGATTTCCCTGAAGAGGAAGAAGTCAGGTGCTATCTCTGTCCCAGACTGGAAATAAAACACAAAGATGTAAAAAAAAGCAGTTAAGAAAATAAAGTTAATCAGATTATAATTTTATATTAAAAAAGTTAATTAGATAATAATAATAAAACAACAATAATACCTCTTCTTGAACGGTTGAGGTGGTTAAATCTCTCGGTCATCATCAACATCATCATCATCATGGCTTTAATCTGGTCCAGGACTTGTTGACAATATCAGTTTTAACTTTTTCATAAAGTGCTGAACTTTTTGACTGAAGTGTTGACATGATGGATGTCATAGTGGGGGTCAATAATTTTAAAGCCGGTACATCAACAACATTCAGACGTAGATCCAGATCTTTAAAAACTCCTACAGTTTGTGTTATTGATCTGGACCGATCTGAGTTACCTGATGAAGGCTGCTACGTTCACATTCGGATGACGTCGTTTCAAGTCCATTAACAAGTTAGACATGTTGCTGCTGCAGATCTAATCTTCGTGAAACAACGTCGACACAGCTTTAGATTTGCACTCGTCTTTTAACAAGAAAGCCATAACGTTCCCAAACATGAGACCAGCCGCAACGAGAAGCTAGACTGCTAATGTTACATGAGCTGCAAGATAATAGCGCTGTGCTGAAACTCACCTAGGAATTTTAGTTCCGTGGCACATGTATTTTCCCGTTAATAACGTTTAATAAGTGAAAAAATATCCAAAACGGTACGCAGGTGAACCGAACCAAACGTGCCGTACCGAAACGGTTTGGTACACCCACATGTACCATTACATCCCTAGCCACAGCTGCCCCTGTTGATGATCATGTAACCCAGTGTTTTTCAACCTTTTTTTAGCCAAGGCACAGTGTTTTCATTGAAAAAAATCCCGAGGCACACCACCAACCAAAATTGTAAACATAGATACACTGTATCCGCCTACCTGTATATTAAATATATAGTCAATCTTATCAAAGTGTCTTGAAAAGGAATGAAATGAACACAAAAATGTATTTTTAATCACATTTTATATTTCTTATTTCAAATTGCTCTTAACATCCATCCATCCATTTCTTCCGCTTATCCGGGGTCGGGTCGCGGGGGTAGCAGCCTAAGTAGGGAGGCCCAGACTTCCCTCTCCCCAGCCACTTGGAGCAGCTCCTCCGGGGGAATCCCAAGGCGTTCCCAGGCCAGCCGAGAAACATAGTCCCTCCAGCGTGTCCTGGGTCTTCCTCTGGGTCTCCTCCCGGTGGGACATGCCCGGAACACCTCACCAGGGAGGCGTCCAGGAGGCATCCTAACCAGATGCCCGAGCCACCTCAACTGGCTCCTCTCGATGTGGAGAAGCAGCGGCTCTACTCCGAGTCCCTCCCGGATGACTGAGCTTCTCACCCTATCTCTAAGGGAGAGTCCAGACACCCTGCGGAGAAAACTCATTTCAGCCGCTTGTATCCGAGATCTCGTTCTTTCGGTCACAACCCAAAGCTCATGACCATAGATGAGGGTGGGAACGTAGATCGATCGGTAAATTGAGAGCTTTGCCTTTCGACTCAGCTCTCTCTTCACCACGACAGACCGGTACAGCGCCCGCTTCACTGCGGATGCTGCACCTATCCGCCTATCGATCTCACGCTCCAGTTTTCCCTCATTCGTGAACAAGACCCCGAGATACTTAAACTCCTCCACTTGGGGCAGGACCTCATCCCCGACCCGGAGAGGGCATGCTACCCTTTTCCGGCTCAAGACCATGGCCTCGGATTTGGAGGAACTGATCCTCATCCCGGCCGCATCACACTCGGCTGCAAACCGCTCCAGCGAAAGCTGTAGATCACGATCTGATGAAGCCAATAGGACCACATCATCTGCAAAAAACAGAGAAGCGATTCTAAGGCCACCAAAACGGATCCTCTCAACACCTTGGCTGCACCTAGAAATTCTGTCCATAAAAGTTATGAACAGAATCGGTGACAAAGGGCAACCTTGGCGGAGTCCAACTCTCACTGGAAACGAGCCTGACTTACTGCCGGCAATGCGGACCAAGCTCTGACACCGGTCGTACAGGGACCTAACAGCCCATATCAATGGGCCTGGTACCCCATACTCCCGGAGTACCCCCCACAGAACCCCCCGAGGGACGCGGTCGAATGCCTTTTCCAAGTCCACAAAGCACATGTAAACTGGTTGGGCAAACTCCCACGCGCCCTCCAGGACCCTGCTGAGGGTGTAGAGCTGGTCCAGTGTTCCACGACCAGCACGAAAACCACACTGCTTCTCCTGAATCCAAGGTTCGACTATCCGATGGATAGGGATGCTGTCAAGCTGAAGAAGGAGTCCTATTGGGCCTTTTTGGCCTGTGGGACCCCGGAAGCAGCAGATAGGTACCGACAGTCCAAGCGGCATGCGGCTCGGGTGGTTGCTGAGGCAAAAACTCGGGCGTGGGAGGAGTTCGGAGAGGCCATGGAGAATGACTTCCGTACGGCTTCGAGGCGATTCTGGTCCACCATCCGGCGTCTCAGGGGGGGAAAGCGGTACGCGACCAACACCATTTATGGTGGGGATGGCGTGCTGTTGACCTCAACTCGGGATGTTGTGAGTCGGTGGGCGGAATACTTCGAAGACCTCCTCAATCCTACTGGCACGTCTTCCACTGAGGAAGCGGAGCCTGGGGACTTTGGGTCGGGCTCTCCAATCTCTGGTGCTGAGGTCACCGAGGTGGTTAAAAAGCTCCGCGGTGGCAGGGCTCCGGGGGTGGATGAGATTCGCCCTGAGTTCCTTAGGGCTCTGGATGTTGTGGGGTTGTGTTGGCTTACGCGACTCTGCAATATCGCGTGGACATCGGGGGCAGTTCCCTTGGATTGGCAGACTGGGGTGGTGGTTCCCCTATTCAAAAAGGGGGACCGTAGGGTGTGTTCCAACTATAGGGGGATCACACTCTTAAGCCTCCCTGGTAAGGTCTATTCAGGGGTTCTGGAGAGGAGGGTCCGTCGGATAGTCGAACCTCGGATTCAGGAGGAGCAGTGTGTGCTCTTAACATGTCTTTAAAAAAACCACCCGAACAGTGCCACAACAATGTGGTCTTATCAATCATCAATCTTTATTTATAGAGCCCTTTTCAGCAGCCAGAAGGTGCACAAAGTGCTGAAACAATACAGAAATAAAACAAACAAACAAAAATAACAATAAAAAACAGCTAGTTAAAAATTAAAAACAATTAAGACATAACAAGAATGTCAAAGAACTAATACACTGAATTATAATGACATACGATGAATCAGACTTCAATGTTGAAGAAGTGATTGATAGAAACTTTCTTCCAGCTAGAAAGGAGAGTCAATATTATAATGATGATCAATTTAGTTGTATAAAAACAACTAATGAAGATCTTTCTATTTTACATTTAAATTGTAGAAGTTTAAATGCAAACATATCCAACATTTCAGATTATTTAAAAGGATTAAATAAAACTTTCAAAATAATAACATTATCTGAGACATGGTTAAATGAAGGAAATATAAATAATGCTTTCATTGAAGGGTATGAGTTATATCATATGAACAGAATTAACAAAAGAGGTGGAGGAGTAGCTATATTTATAAACAATGAAATAAAATGTAAATTGATTAGCGAAATGTCAATAATTGTGGACAATATGTTGGAAATGATAACAATAGAGATAATAAAAAATAATGAAAAGAATATCATGATAAGTTGTGTATATCGATCTCCATCCTCAAATATTGAGCTGTTTACTGATAAAATGTCAGGGTTACTGGAAAAGAGTGGAAATAAAAAAGTTTTTTCATGTGGAGATTTCAACATTGACTTGGGAATTACCACTGATTCAAGGAACATCAGTACATTCATAAATTCAATGTATAGTTTAAATTTTCATCCGTTGATATCAAATCCTACAAGAATCACAACTCAAAGTGCTACGATAATTGATAATATTTTCACAAATGTAACAGATGGCGATGTGCTGAGTGGTATTTTGAAGACTGATCTTAGTGATCACTTACCAGTTTTCACTATTTACAAGAATGATGATGGTATAATTAAAACAATTACAAGAAAGAACAAAATAATAAACACATCAAAAAAAGCATTAGACAAATTAAAAGATGATTTGGATAAACAAAAATGGGATAATGTGTATGTAGATGATGTGAACAAATCCTATGATGCATTTATGACGATTCTGGAGGTCTTGTACAAAAAACATTGTGTGCAAAAGAATTATATAAAGAAAAATACAGTGGATCATCCATGGATGACCAAAGGACTAAGAAATGCATGTTAAAAAAAAGAATTATCTGTATTCATGTTTCTTGAAATCTAGAACTCAAGAGGCTGATGAGAAATATAAAAAGTACAAAAACAAATTGGATGGGATCATAAGGAAACACAAGAGGGAATATTACAGTAGTGGTGATATGCGTACGACATGGAGGGTAATTAATACTGTTTTGAAAACGCATAAAGTGAGAACGGGGCTTTCACAAAATTTTATAGAGAATGATGTGGAAATTCATGACAATGGTGAAATTGTAAATGGATTTAATAATTATTTTGCAAATGTTGGGTCTAGCCTTGCAGCTATGATTCCTAAAGTGGACACAAATGTGAGTTATTTAAGAAATGGTTGCGTTAATAGTATGTTTTTGTGTGGAACAGATAAGGAGGAAATAATGAAGATTGTTAATAAATTTGCCAGCAAAAGCTCAAAGGACTGTGAAGATATGAATATGGTGCTTGTAAAGGAAATAACAAGTCATGTGATTGAGCCATTTGCATACATTTGTAATTTATCATTTTCTAAAGGAATATTCCCAGACAGAATGAAAATAGCTAAAGTAGTTCCCTTGTTTAAAAATGGAGACAAAAGTGTATTCAGTAATTATAGGTCTATATCTTTGTTGCCACAATTCTCTAAAATTCTCGAAAAATTGTTTATGGCCAGATTGGATAAATTTCTTGACATAAACAATATTTTAAGTAATAATCAACATGGTTTTAGATCAAATCATTCAACATCTTTGGCCCTTATGGAGTTAATTGAACAAATTACTACAGCGATTGATAAGAAACAACATTGCATAAGTATATTTGTGGATTTAAAAAAAGCATTTGACACTATTGAGCACACCATTCTGCTTGATAAATTGAATCAATATGGTATAAGAGGTCCTGCTTTACAGTGGATAAGCAGTTATTTGAGGGATAGAAAACAGTTTGTACAGATGGATGAAGTTAGATCAAATTTGTGCAGAACTTCATGTGGAGTACCACAAGGTTCAGTACTTGGACATAAATTGTTTATTTTATATGTAAATTATTTAACTGAAGTATCTGACATTCTCAAAAGTGTTCTATTTGCTGATGATACAACTTTTTTTTGTTTAGGTAAAGATATGGAACAAATGTTTGAGTTGATAAACAAGGAAATTGTTAAAATACAGGATTGGTTTAAATTAAATAAGTTATCATTGAATGTTGATAAAACTAATTTCATGATATTTAGTTAAAAAAAAGATACCTATGGATTTTTCTTTCAAAATTGATGGTGTTAAGATAAGTAGAGTGAATGAAGTAAAGTTTCTGGGTGTAATTATTGATGATAGACTGTCATGGAAACAGCATATCAATCATGTAAAAAGTAAAATATCTAAGTCCAATGCAGTATTGTATAGAGTAAGGGACTTTTTGAACAATGATGCTTTATATTTACTTTATAATACACTTGTAGTCCCGCATTTAACTTATTGTGTCAATGTTTGGGGTACAGCGTGTAAAACCATAACAAAGCCTGTTTTTATTTTGCAAAAAAGAGCTGTAAGAATTATAACGAGAAAGAGTTATTGTCACCCTTCTAACGTTCTGTTTTGTCAATTGAAATTACTTAAGTTTTATGATTTGGTGGATTATAATATTTTTCTACTTATGTTTAAAGCTCAGAATCACTTGCTACCATCAAACATTCAAGCATATTTTGTAAAAAGGAAGAGTAGTTATGATTTGAAGGGAATAGATATTTTTGTTAAACCTAAGTATAGGACCAGTTTAAAGGGTCGGTCTACTACAATTCTGGGAATTGGTCTGTGGAATGGTTTGGAGGATGATGTAAAGCTAGTAAAGTCAATGTTAATATACAAGAAAAAGATCAAAACTATTTTGTTGGAAATATATATATATATAACTGATTTATGTTTACTATGTCTACTATGTAAACATGAAATTTTGATGAGCTAAGCATTTGCTGTATTATATGAATGATTATTGTTTGAATTGATAGTTAGAATTGATTTTGTCTAAGAGGGAGCAGATATGATAAGAAAAGGTTTTCTTCTTCTGCTTCCCTTCATTTTATGTTTTTTTTTTTTTGAAAATGTGTTTGTGTTTTTCAAATGGAAATGAAAATGAAATGAATAAATAAACAAAACGAAATAAACAAAACGAAACTTGCAGTTTGACTTGTAGTTTGACTTGCAGTTTGACTTGTAGTTTGACTTGCAGTTTGACTTGTAGTTTGACTTGTAGTTTGACTTGCAGTTTGACTTGTAGTTTGACTTGTAGTTTGACTTGCAGTTTGACTTGTAGTTTGACTTGTAGTTTGACTTGTAGTTTGACTTGCAGTTTGACTTGCAGTTTGACTTGCAGTTTGACTTGCAGTTTGACTTGTAGTTTGACTTGTAGTTTGACTTGCAGTTTGAGTTTGACTTGCAGTTTGACTTGCAGTTTGACTTGCAGTTTGACTTGTAGTTTGACTTGCAGTTTGACTTGCAGTTTGACTTGCAGTTTGACTTGCAGTTTGACTTGCAGTTTGACTTGCAGTTTGACTTGCAGTTTGACTTGCAGTTTGACTTGTAGTTTGACTTGCAGTTTGACTTGCAGTTTGACTTGCAGTTTGACTTGTAGTTTGACTTGCAGTTTGACTTGCAGTTTGACTTGTAGTTTGACTTGCAGTTTGACTTGTAGTTTGACTTGTAGTTTGACTTGTAGTTTGACTTGCAGTTTGACTTGCAGTTTGACTTGCAGTTTGACTTGTAGTTTGACTTGCAGTTTGACTTGCAGTTTGACTTGTAGTTTGACTTGTAGTTTGACTTGTAGTTTGACTTGCAGTTTGACTTGTAGTTTGACTTGCAGTTTGACTTGCAGTTTGACTTGCAGTTTGACTTGCAGTTTGACTTGCAGTTTGACTTGTAGTTTGACTTGCAGTTTGACTTGTAGTTTGACTTGTAGTTTGACTTGTAGTTTGACTTGCAGTTTGACTTGCAGTTTGACTTGTAGTTTGACTTGCAGTTTGACTTGCAGTTTGACTTGCAGTTTGACTTGTAGTTTGACTTGCAGTTTGACTTGTAGTTTGACTTGCAGTTTGACTTGCAGTTTGACTTGCAGTTTGACTTGCAGTTTGACTTGCAGTTTGACTTGTAGTTTGACTTGTAGTTTGACTTGCAGTTTGACTTGTAGTTTGACTTGCAGTTTGACTTGTAGTTTGACTTGCAGTTTGACTTGTAGTTTGACTTGTAGTTTGACTTGCAGTTTGACTTGTAGTTTGACTTGTAGTTTGACTTGCAGTTTGACTTGCAGTTTGACTTGTAGTTTGACTTGCAGTTTGACTTGCAGTTTGACTTGTAGTTTGACTTGTAGTTTGACTTGCAGTTTGACTTGTAGTTTGACTTGTAGTTTGACTTGCAGTTTGACTTGCAGTTTGACTTGTAGTTTGACTTGCAGTTTGACTTGTAGTTTGACTTGCAGTTTGACTTGCAGTTTGACTTGCAGTTTGACTTGCAGTTTGACTTGCAGTTTGACTTGCAGTTTGACTTGTAGTTTGACTTGCAGTTTGACTTGTAGTTGCACTTGCAGTTTGACTTGTAGTTTGACTTGCAGTTTGACTCGTAGTTTGACTTGTAGTTTGAATTGCAGTTTGACTTGCAGTTTGACTTGTAGTTTGACTTGTAGTTTGACTTGCAGTTTGACTTGCAGTTTGACTTGTAGTTTGACTTGCCGGTTGACTTGCAGGTTGACTTGTAGTTTGACTTGTAGTTTGACTTGCAGTTTGACTTGTAGCTGTTTTAGTGCTGGTTCAAATCTAGTTGTGGTGGCCATCTTGAACGAGGTCGACATTTGAAAATTAAACAGTATTAGTCGATCTATTGATCACTTTGAGAACCTGTTTCCACCTGAATGATCTCTGAAAACAGATTGTTTAATATCAGTGGTTAATAACACAACTACGGCACACCTTGGGGTGTCTATTGCTGGGTTTCAGATGACGTAGCAGTGACGTCACAGAATGCAGATGCGGGGCAAGAAGTAAACACAGCCGTTTCCTTCTGTTGCTGATTCAGCATCAACATGCCTAAATTCTGTGCCGTTTACGGTTGTTGCAACCGCTCTAATCGAGAGATAGATAAAAGTTATTTTCGTGTTCCGAAAGTAGTATGCTACAAGGGGATTAATTTAAAAAAACTTACAGAAAAAAGACGACAAACGTGGATTACAACCTACGGCTAAAAACAGGAGGTGCAGAAACTGACGAGAGTCTGCAGCGACCACTTTGTTACAGGTAAGGGTCGTATCGTTTAAATCATATTTTCAGATATTTTATTGGACAGTAACTAGAAAGACAGGTAAGATATGTTATGCCCTAGCTTGTGTAGTGGTTCAACACTTGGTTGTTCCCAGAAAAAATCCGATTAGAATGCTAATGTTGTTAGCGGTTAGCTTAGTGCTAGGAAAGGCATTTACGTGTTTTACTTTAAAGTGGTGTCTTATATTTAGGTTGTCCGAGTGCAGCAGGTGATGTACATTCCCAAGACTGGGCCCCCACTGTTAACCTGGGGTACCAAAGAAGTAACGAGTGGCCACAAACAGAAGCATCCCTCCGGCGCAGGGAAAGAGCTAAGGCCTGGAAGCTTCTCTGCACTGAGGAGGCCAACAGTCTGGAAGATGAGCTCTGTGAAGAAAGCTTACCAGCCCCTGAAAACGAACGATTCAAAGGTAAAATAATAATAAATAAAAATACTATTTATTTATTTATAGAATTTCTGAACGTAATTTTTAATAATTAAATATTTGCAGATGCAGAATGCCAGACGGATCTAAGCATGGTTGACCTCACAAAGCTGGAGGATGCAGTGAAAGGCTACACAACTGAGATCTGCGACCTTAAGGAAAAAGTCTCAGTGACTAAATTTACTCCTGAAACCTTCCAGAACAACGATAAAACAAAGTTTTATACGGGACTGCCCAACTTTTTAGTTTTGATGCAAATTTTTCAGCTCTGTGAACCTTATACATCAGCATGTCATCACTGTCAGCACTCTCCAAATTTGAGCAATTTATTATGATACTTATGCATCTCAGATTACATCTGCAGCTTCAAGACCTTGCCTATAGATTTAATGTGTCAAAAGCCACTGTGTCTCGAATTTGTTTTAGAACGATTCATGTTCTCCATGAAAGATTACAATTCTTAATAGAGTGGCCTGAGCGACAAGTAATTCAATCAACTATATTTATATAAATATTTTAAGTTTAAATGATTATACATGTATTTATCATTTAAAGTAAATCAAAAGTAAATTAAATCACTAATACTGTTACAGACCATATTTGTACATGTTAATTGTTCATGAAGACAAAAAAAAAATTTACCCAATAAGGTTGAATATTTTTAATTTATTCAATGAACTCCATAACCAATCTTTGTGAATATTGGTCAGTTAAAATGACATGAGTTTTGCTATTGAAATAAAAACATTTTTCTGAAGTAGACTCATTTTGCAACATTTGTGACATATGACATTTGTATGTGCTGTTATTTAACATATTAGAACACCTTTGAAATTCACAAGCTAATCTCATATTGATTTAAATATATCATTTGATTTAACATACTTAACTTTTCAATTAAGATTATTGTAAATAAAAAACAGCTGTCATGACATGTAACAACATCACATGACCCTTCTGCAGAGTGCTTGCTACAGGTGTAGCTGAAACATGTTATGGTAGTGACAAATGTTTTTGGGGAAAAAAAGAGCAACTGTTTAAATTTGTATAAACTTTTCAAACTCCTTTCATCAACTACTCCAAATAACATTCTTGATTCTTAGATTGGTTAGTCACGTGTGGATTTCTGTCCCAGGATTTCAGGTAGGATGCAATGTGTAAAATAGTGCTGAATTTTGGGAACTGCTGTTTCCCACAGCTGGTCATCTGGCAGAATTCTTTCCACATAAATATCATTTTCACTCCATACTACAAAATCACAATATTGTACATCCACAATGTGAATCTGATCCTGGAGCTGATGGTAATAAGGATGGTTCCTATCCAGTTGTACAGAATCTCCAACCTTGACGAGACGACGAGACAAAAACCAGGCTGTCCAGCACACATCCTCAGACCGACTTCATGCTGTTTGCTCTGTGGGCACTGAAGGACAAGACAATGAAACTTAGACATAAAAAATAAATACGGTAGTCTCCAAAACATTTCAATATGATACTTTTTTAAAGATTGTGTTTCACTCATTTCACTATCCAACACCAATGTTAGAAAATGAGACTATATTTATGTCTCTGTCAACCAGGTGTGTTCCACAGGTAAGAATGTATTAATCTGGACTAAGTTTTAAAAGGTGATGGAAAGGTCACACATTTTTTAACTGGAAACAAGGCAACATCCCACAAACTGCAAGACCATCCCCAAAACTACAGCTACATGCTGTGAAATATGCAAACAACAAAGATTTGAGTAAAAAATTATAGTTGTAACATTCATACTGTGAGGTGCGCAAAGTCTGCAGTGCAGTACCCTAATGCATGCTCAATAATCCAGGTAGAAAAATCTAAAAAAGCTAAGTCTGCAGTGCAGTAGTCCAAACCTTTTGAGAAATAAATTTTACCTTGATTTCACACACCCTGGCTCCATGACAGTCACATGAAACGACTCCATCTGGTGAGGCTCCCATGTATGGCCACCTTGAGTTTAACCAGCTAGTATCTGAAGTTACAAAGAAGATACGATCACCTTGATGATACTGTATTATCAAAACAAAAAAAATCATAATATTTTCAGTACATTAACTTACCTTTTTAATGGAGTTACTGTAGATCTCTGACCTACAGTGTAGAAATGCATATGACTCAACGTTAACACATACAACTCCAGCACGAATTTGGCTTTACAGAAGCTAAATATATTATTTTTAAGTAGATCCACGCACATAGAAATAACAGGGGGCTAACTAAACTTGTTGTTAGCATTAGCGATAGCGTAGTTAGCATAGGCTAATTACTAAATAAATAATACATCTCACTACTCACCCGGGCAGAAACAAGTCGACAACCATTTAAAGCTTCTTTTGATCCTAAATGGTTAACCCAAAACTCGTCCTCGCCAGTTTATTTAGGGCTTTGGCATACTTGCTGTAATCCATTCTGCTGTGTTTTGAACTGGGGAAAATCACTTCCTGCCCCGCATCTGAATTTCGCGCCACTTCCGGGTCACGTGATTGCAACCCAGCAATTGCCCCTTTTCCACCGGTCGGCTCGGGTCGGATGTTACGTCATATGTGCGTCGCAGAGACCCCCTTTCATCCTTTCCCACCGGATATTCCGTGCTGAGCCGCGCGAGATTTCCTGAGATTTTCGGGCCGGTTTCAGAGGTGTACTGAGGCGAGCTCACCCGCTCCGGAAGGAGGGAGGAGGAGACACGAGCTGTTTTCACGGAAGAGAGGGACGCGATCACTGCAGGACTTACATGATAAACACGGTAAAAACAATTATTATTTTTTAAATTTATAGCAAAGATGGGTCTTCAGCTGAACGTGTCCTTAATAAAATCACGTACTGCTCAAAACTGCAGGATTTTAAAAAGTAGTTTCGCCACGAGCAACACGCGGCGCGCGGGCGGCTTTATGTCTTTAAATGTAGCTCAATGAACAGATATAAAATATATTTCATATCTGACTTTATAGTACGAGGGTTCCTGAGCTTAACCACGCTTTAATATTGTCACGTAGTGGTCAAATATGCTGCATTTAAAGTAGTTTCGCTTTGACTTTTTCCAAAACCTGTGTTTGCACAACGAAAATAAATTATAAAAATTCGAATTTTATTTCAAATAACTCCAACAGGATACATTTCGTATATGAACATGTTGTGATCACACTAGATTTTTTTGAAAAATATCAGCTATGTGGTTTTTGATAGAATTGATAATATGTGATACAAAGTAGAAGGGAGAAAATTAATGGTGGTAGCTTGACACAGTTATGTCTATAAAACATTGAATTTTATTTCAAATAACTCCAACAGGATACATTTAGTATATGAACATGTTGTGATCACACTGTGTTGTTTAAAAAAAAAAAACAGTTTCTGGACGAGTAGGATTCTGGACCCCGCCCACAGAAGGGGTACAAAAAAGCTGTGGAAACAGAACATAGATGTGACCCGACCCGAACTGAGCCGACCTGAGCCGATCCAACCCGAGCCGAGCCGAGCGGTGGAAAAGAGGCATATGAGTGCACATCTATTTTCCCCAGCTCCCCGGGCGCTGACTACGGCTGCTCACTGCACCACCTGGTGGTGGTTGGGTTAAATGCAGAGGCCAATTTCGTCTGTCAAGTATGGGAAACATACACAGATGACAAAAATGTGAAATTTAATTAAAAAAAATAATATTAAATAAATCACATGTGCACATATATCTGCTGATGTTTCCATGCAGGCAGGGTTGCTATGTACTGTAGGTAAAATGAGAACAGTCAATTAAAATGATTCCATTTTGATCTAAATGATCATGTGATGAGTGAGGTGCTCTTTCTTCTAGGGGAGGTTGTAAGCACGTGCACTTTGTGCACATTGTGCATGTGCACAGATGAGGAGGGGGTCGTTTCTTTTTCTACTTTCAACAGTTTCCTTCTTCAGGGGTCGCCACAGCGAGCAACATCTCATGAAGACTTGGACAACAAGTTGACGCTGATGCCCTTTCTGACGCAACCACTGAGCAACCACATCCCTCTGTGTGGAGCAGAGGGTGCCATGTAAGGTGCCTGAAGAGAAGCTTGAAGGGTGGGGTAAAGGCCTTGCTCAAGGGCCCAGAGTAGTGCAAATGAAGGTGGAGGCAGGTGTGGGTACTTCACCTTTCCAACCCAAATGTTTGTTTCTGTTCTGGGGAATCAAACCTGTGACCTCCAAGTTTGTCTTCATAATTCGATGTTCAAACGTCGTCTGAATGTTTTAGTTCTCTTGTGGAACACGTGCACGTCCTGGAAGGAAAAGGCTCATGTTCAAACCCAAACCTCTGCTGTCCAAGTTGCTGGTGAAGATTCTCAGTCATCCAGGACATGATAAAATAAAATAAAAAAGGCGTTCAATACAGAAACAACTGGACTTTATTTGTAACAGAAGACGTTTTGCTTCTCATCCGAGGAGCTTTCTCACATCGTCCAAGTTGCACTTCCAGAAGATGCCTTCAGAAAGGCAAGACTCATATGCAAATATAAATAAATCATATAACAATTAATTAAAATAACAAACGACATGAGCTCATCAGCATGGAACCGTTTTAAAAAGGCCCAAAATAACAAAAAGAAAAGTCAGGGATCTTATCGCAGCCTCAGCCGGCGCCAGGACCGGTAACGTACAAAAGCTTCGAAAGGTTAATGGCATTCCTCGTCAAAGAAGCTGCTCTGTTTTAGGATAAAGCCGTCAGATGAGCAAAGGTGTTCTCCGTGAGCTACAGAAGCTGAGAAAGGACAAATTTACATGTGATGGACACAAGCCTAGTCCTCGTTTGGAAAGATATTCAAGTCACAAACAGAATTCAGTCGGACTGAAAATACTTTGATTAGCCGTGGTGGCCATCTTCAATTATGGTGACTCCAATAAATTCAGCAGAAATAGTCATGCATCCATTAAATACTTTAAATGTTTTGTTAAAATCCATCAACTAGTTTGTGAGCTATATTACAAACAAATCCACGCACACAGAAATGATTTGCTCATTAAAAACCTACACATTACCAGACCAGTCAGTGGAGCTTTGATTTGTCACTCTTTGCTTTATTCGCCTAATTTAAAGTTGTTTTTTTTTTCTTTGCTGAAATCAAATATATGTGTAATAAATCAATCACTTCTTTTATTAATTAGCTGAGTACTGATGTATAATTTATAGATACTTTCTATGAAATAAATCTGTTTTTTTATGTTTAATTGTTTTTACACAGCGTGGAAGCACAATATTCAGATTTGGAGTCTCAATAAACAAATTTCATGCTGAACTTTTGTGGAGGATGATGCTAATTTACTGCCTTGTTCAGATGATTATCGCTGCATAAAAATGGTTAAACCCCTGAAAGGACCGTAGTTTGATCTAATCCTCAGGAAAATTTGATTTGGTCGTCTCTGATCACCCAGCCTGCAGCCCCCCGTGAACATAATCAGGAAACATCCTGCATCTCATCACAATCGAGTTAGAGTTGAGTGGCAACTGTTCCTCACCCACCACCTTCACACACTTTCACAACAACAACAAAAAACACACCAAGCTTCATGTTTCTTTTAATTTCATTTGATATGTTGTTTTATTACTGGATGACATCATCCTTTTTATTAAAGCTCATTTTGCTTCTTTTTTGGAGACTCTAGTGAAAGGCCACAAACAAACAAACAAACAACAAAAAACACAGTTGTCTTAATAAACCACATCAATGACCCGGTTGTCTTCGTGGTGTGAAGCCTTTCATTTTTGAGAATCATTCGGGTTTGTCCTTCAAGTGGTGCGTCAGAACCAGGGGCAGACGGCCAATAGGGGTGGTAGGGTGCCGCCCCACTGGAACTTCTGGACCATTTTACATTGAAGACTTTAAATTTTTTTAAATAAAATGAAATAAAATAAAAACTATTTCGAAATATATGCATACAGTATATGTTTTTAGTTGTGTAGGACACGTTTTCTGATTGGTGACGTATTTCCTGTTTTGGGGGCGCTCTGATCTTATCCTTAGACTGTCGTTATAAATGGCGCATGCACAGTTATTCCACAGCGTTACAAAACAATGGGAAGATGCTGGGCGCAGTTTTCACCGCCCTGAACAGTCCAACGTGAGCTCTACCTAACGATTGCGTGTTTCCAGCAGTTGTTTATTTATTTATTTTTTATTTTTTATTTTTTTGTCTGGAAAATGAGCCGTGCGGTCAGTGACTCAAGCAGGCTATCTCAGGTAAGTTTTAAATCATTGAAAGTCCTTTTATCTAATGTCTATTTGCATTTCTGACTGATATGCTTCTCAAATTTTAGATGGCTGTTTGTGAAAAAAGCCTTCATCTGACTGTTTATTCTAAAAGTGGCAACTGGTGAGTTTGTTTTTGGAGCTAACATGCTAATGCTAGCCTTTATCTAATGCTTATAGTATTATATTACCATACCTGACTGATATCCTCTCCACTTTTAGGTGCTCTGTTTGTGATAAAAAAGCTTCAGCTGACTGTTTATTGTAAAAGTGGCAACTGGTGAGTTTGTTTTTTTCCTTTTGTGGAGTTAGGTTGCCAGCGCAAGTTATAATAATAATAATAATAATAATAATGAATTCAATTTATAACGCGCTTTTTCATTAGTGAAAATCTCAAAGCGCTACACACATTGAATGCTACACACATTCATACACCGGTAGCGGCAGACTACCATGCAAGGTGCTTTCCAGTCCTACCGGGAGCAACTCTGGGTTAAGTGTCTTGCCCAAGGACACAACGACACATGGTGTAGGGAACCGGGATTCGAACCGCCAACCTTCCGATCGGGAGACGACTGCCATTACCACTACGCCACGGCCACCTTATTGTACAGTATTGGACTCTGATGGCTACATTTACTTAATTGTTTTTACACAGCGTTTTATACGTTGCTTCACCATATACGTCGAATCTATTATGCATCACCATCGACATGTCGCGTTTGATACGCATCACTGGTGACAATCCGGAAACGTGGTCGGTGTTGTGGCAAAATTGATTGGCTGCCAAATGGCGGCAGCTGGAGCATGCACAGGAGGACTTAACAAGAATTTAACAAGAATAACACTTAAAAAACAAATTTTTGTTTGCTCAAAATTAAATGTGTGTCTCAGTTTAACTTTTACTTAATAATAACGAATGCACTTTGACGGTCAAATCATCTGCATTTCAAAAGCCGATACGCAGAAACAGGAGTGTGCACAGGAGGACTCGCTGTGCATTTCTTTGGAATTGAACAAGAAAAGCACCCAAAACAATTATTTGTTTGCTCGACATTTCACTGGGGTGGTGTAGCAAAATGAAGCTGGTTTGACAGTTGCTTCAGGTGAGCTGAACGAAGGTGGCAGACTAAGGCATGTTGATTGTGTCATTAATAGTCACTTTTTACCTATTACATGATACAACAGCATGCTATACCACTCTGGTGCCATATAGCGGCTGAAAATGGCAGTGTTCAATAATTTTAGTCAAAATGAATGAAAATAGTCATATCTCACACAAAAATTGGTTTATAAATATGGGAAGAACCATAAATATGTCACTTCTGCATATAAGTCACAGGGCATTCAAATTATCAACTTATAGGCTATAAAGTAGTGTTCATTTTTATACAAAATCATCACTGAAAGTCCAAAAGTACTGAAAGGAATGCATATTGCCCACCACCTTCCAGATGAGAGTTGTATCAACCCTCGTATGAGAAATGGTTGCGGTTCTTACAGCATGGTTCCAGTTTATTCGTGCTCAGAGCGTGCTGTGAAAAACTCTGGATCAGTATCTGTAAAATTGACTGAAATGAGTTGAACTGAGTGGTCGTCATGTTTGTGTTGGCTAAAGTTGATCTACTGCGTCTTGAATCAAGTCGACTCCAAAAGCTGAAGAATATGAATAAATGTGTCTCCGGTAATTCTTCTTCACTAAACTCCATTCAGTATTTGTGATATTTTGCTAACACAGACTAACAATCCACATGTTAACAGTGATTTAACAACGTTTTTTTTAAATTAGACCATACATCTGAATTGTTCTGTTCTTCTTTGCATGAGTGTTGCAACATATTAGTGTTGTCGTTCATGTTCCAAACTAAACGAATTGTTGATGAGTTAAGTACTTTGCTGTATTATATATGAATGATTATTGTTTGAATTGATAGTTTGAATTGATTTTGTTTAAGAGGGAGCAGATATGATAAGACATTTTCTTCTTTTGCTTCCTTTCATTTTATGTTTATTTATTTATTTATTTAAGTAAGTAAGTAAGTAAGTAAACTTTATTTATATAGCACCTTTCACAGATATAAAATCACAAAGTGCTTTACAAAAGAAATACACATAATAAAATCATACTAAAATCATACTAAATTTAATATATTTAACATACTAATTTATTTGAAAATGTATTTGTGTTTTTAATGGAAATGAAATGAAATTAATAAATAAAAGAAAAAAAAAGTCATTCCAGCCACATGAACCCAAGGCAAAGCAGTCATGATGTATGTTCTCGTGTGTACTTGTCTGTTTGGTGAAAAATCACTGAGCAAATAATGAAAACCTCACAAGTTTAGTAACCACTGGAGAGAACCCAAGCTGAGATGGCCGCAGCTAGTTAACATCAGACAATGGAGAGAACTATTAATTTACATTTACTGAGCTGAAAGTTGTGTGGTGGTAGCTCTGAGAAAACCCCAACCTCTGAGCACTGCACATCTTTGCCTAAAACTTTGGGATTAACTGCTAAAATCAACACTGTAAGCAAAATATCTCATGAATCGCAAGACAGTTTGATGAAACTCTCAGAACGTAGTCATGGCTGAAGTCTACAACGTGTTACCGTTTGGAGTAGGTGTTGAACGACATATTCTTTAAACTCAACATTAACATGATAATAATAATAATAATAATAATAATAATAATAATAATAATAATAATAATGAATTCAATTTATAATGCACTTTTCATTAATAAAAATCTCAAAGTGCTAATAGTCGAGTCAATGTCAACTACCGATGACGTCATTGGACCTAAAGATGCAAAAACAATGTCATTTATTATTTACAACAAAAAAAGCATCGGGAGCATATATTTATACTCCTACCATTTATCAAACTGCAAATAAGTCTCAAGGAAACCAAAACTATTATTAAGCTGCTAAAATTGTTTTATTTTATTTAATCCACTAAATAAAATAAACCACCAGTGGTGGTGGATTCTCTGCTGGAGCCCACCCCTGTTTTATTTATATATTATTTTTTTATTTAGTGGATTAAATAAAATAAAACTAAAAACATAATTTTTAGTGAAACACTAACACACTGTTGATGAATGTCTTCCTGTTTGTGAAGACTTGTTCTGCTCCTCACCTTCCATCTGCGTGGAAGAATCCTTTTTGCAGCAGCGGCCCGGCGCTGATCATGTGACACAGTCACAGACTGCGACTAGTCAACGTGAAATTTTAAAACTCGCCAGATGTCCTCGAAACGACTAGTCAACTAATCTATTCAACCCCTAGTTTGGAGTCGAACTAAGGAAGGCTCCTACAGCTAATTCACCTTAGCCAACACAAAAATGGCTTCAACTTGGTCAGTTTTATAGTAACTCATAGTTCTGGTGTGGTAGTAGCTGACAGTCATCCACATTACATACTTAGAGAGCCGATACGTCTCACACAATCTCACAACATGGCATGAGATCGTGCACTGCAACCTTTCAAAGGCCTGACCAAAACGGTTGTGACGTCTACAGAGGAAACTGCTGCAAGAAGCAGAAGAGAACTGTTTTATCGTTTAATCAGAAACACATATTGTCCACGACCTTACGTGACACAGAATTAGATTAAAATAATCTAATGAAGAGAACAGAGTTCCACTCTGGTTCCAGTTCAGTCTCCTCCAGTGGACTGGATTCTGAAACACTCATTATTTCTTCCAATGCATCAGCAGAAACACTAAAACGTAATTGAAACACACAAACACAATATTTTCTATCAATAATTTAAAACTCAATATCATAGTCTGTGGATTCTAAGCTCAGCTGTGCTTGTTCTTGTAAATGAGACAATCGTGCCTCAACAAGACTAACCTGTATAAATAAATGAAGGAACTGGGTCTGTGTTCTGTTGGGAGGAGATCTGCTTCTGAGGCCTGAAGGTAAGACCAATGAATATTTAATACTTGATAGAGCACATACTTATTTACTCCAAGACATGATCTACAGCAGGAACATCAGCCTGGGTCACTGTACGAGAAGACCGTGGGTGTGCTGATTAATTCATAATGAGTGCACAGGTTTGTGTGCGCACACAGGTGACAGCTGAGGTCAGTGCACACAATCTGTTCCAATCCAACACTAGTTTTAAATATGCACCCAACACACATCTCCCTCTGAGGGGGAGATGTTTCCAAGCTGCTTCAAATTAACCAATAAAACTCATCAGGAGTCCAAACTTCAATCAAACAAAGTCTGCAGGCTGCATGTGGAAGGTGCTGCAGGAAAAAAGGCTTTAAATACTTTTTATTAGAGAAATGTATCAGTCCTCAACACATGAGCAAACACATGTGTTATATATATATATATAAATAAAATAAAAATAATCGACTACTTACTACTTGTACTAATATCCCTACTTCATGGTTTTTCACTTATCGCGAGTCTTCAGGATCCCCCGCGATAAACAAGAGACTATTGTAACATACAAGTTTCACTTTATTAATGGAATTACTGAACAAAATCAACTTTTTCACGGTATTCTAATTTTATGACCAGCACCTGTAGATGCTGTAGTCACTTGGATCAACAAATTCAAGCCGCGGTTGGTTGAGTAGGTTTTGTTCTGTGGCGAGTCCCAGTAAGCCATGCTGAGTCCAACTGTGATTTACACATTTATTTTAAAATATGATGAACTTTTGCCTTCCATCAAGCAGCGTCTGTATTTACAGAGTGTGCATGACTGAAAATGATGATAAATGCATAGATCAAAAAAGTGACGGTCCTAAAGGGTCAACAGAAAAGTCGACAAAACAACCTACTAACCCTGCACCTGGTGCCATGACTCACATCAGATAAATAACGTGTGGCCACGCCCCTCATGCAGGTACAAATCTGAACAGTTAAACACCCAACAGTCATTTTGGCTCTTACAGATGGTGTTAGATTTATTAAGAGAGTCAGAGTCAGAGAGAATTTATTGTCATTTGCACCGCATGTAGTACATGTGTTGAAAACGAGATTATGTACACAGGGTCCCAGTTACATCCAACAACAAATGCAAGAGAAAAACAATAATAACATCTAGGATTAACTAAGAGAGACATCAGCTAGTAATACACTAAGCCCTAATGTAGTAGAAAAACATCATTATAAACAGCAGCACGAACATGAGCAGATGGTCACAGATGAACGCAGCAACAAGAAACAGATCAGTATCAGCATGATGTGACATTTTGCAGTGTTTATTCTTATTATTTATTTATTCATGAGTCTGACAGCCTCAGGGTAGAAGCTGTTCCTCAGTCAGTCAAGAAGGGTCTGAAGCAGGCTGAGATCCAATCTGTGCAGTTTAATCCAGCTAGCTGAGATCCAATCTGTGCAGTTTAATCCAGCCGGCTGAGATTCAATCTGTGCAGTTTAATCCAGCTAGCTGAGATCCAATCTGTGCAGTTTAATCCAGCCGGCTGAGATTCAATCTGTGCAGTTTAATCCAGCTAGCTGAGATCCAATCTGTGCAGTTTAATCCAGCCGGCTGAGATTTAATCTGTGCAGTTTAATCCAGCTAGCTGAGATCCAATCTGTGCAGTTTAATCCAGCCGTCTGAGATTCAATCTGTGCAGTTTAATCCAGCCGGTTGAGATTCAATCTGTGCAGGTCAATCCAGCTAGCTGAGATCCAATCTGTGCAGTTTAATCCAGCCGGCTGAGATTCAATCTGTGCAGTTTAATCCAGCTAGCTGAGATCCAATCTGTGCAGTTTAATCCAGCTATCTGAGATCCAATCTGTGCAGTTTAATCCAGCCGGCTGAGATCCAATCTGTGCAGTTTAATCCAGCTATCTGAGATCCAATCTGTGCAGTTTAATCCAGCCGGCTGAGATCCAATCTGTGCAGTTTAATCCAGCTATCTGAGATCCAATCTGTGCAGTTTAATCCAGCCATCTGAGATTCAATCTGTGCAGTTTAATCCAGCCATCTGAGATCCAATCTGTGCAGTTTAATCCAGCCGGTTGAGATTCAATCTGTGCAGGTTAATCCAGCTATCTGAGATCTAATCTGTGCAGGTTAATCCAGCTAGCTGAGATCCAATCTCTGCAGTTTAATCCAGCCGGCTGAGATCCAATCTGTGCAGTTTAATCCAGCCGTCTGAGATTCAATCTGTGCAGTTTAATCCAGCCAGCTGAGATTCAATCTGTGCAGGTTAATCCAGCTAGCTGAGATTCAATCTGTGCAGTTTAATCCAGCCGGCTGAGATTCAATCTGTGCAGGTTAATCCAGCTAGCTGAGATCCAATCTGCGCAGTTTAATCCAGCCGTCTGAGATCCAATCTGTGCAGGTTAATCCAGCCGGCTGAGATCCAATCTGTGCAGTTTAATCCAGCTAGCTGAGATCCAATCTGTGCAGTTTAATCCAGCCGGCTGAGATCCAATCTGTGCAGTTTAATCCAGCTATCTGAGATCCAATCTGTGCAGTTTAATCCAGCTATCTGAGATCCAATCTGTGCAGTTTAATCCAGCCGGCTGAGATTCAATCTGTGCAGTTTAATCCAGCTAGCTGAGATCCAATCTGTGCAGTTTAATCCAGCCGTCTGAGATTCAATCTGTGCAGTTTAATCCAGCCATCTGAGATCCAATCTGTGCAGTTTAATCCAGCCGGCTGAGATTCAATCTTTGCAGTTTAATCCAGCTATCTGAGATCCAATCTGTTAAATTTAATCCAGCAGTCTGAGATCCAATCTGTGCAGTTTAATCCAGCTAGCTGAGATCCAATCTGTGCAGTTTAGTCCAGCCGGCTGAGATTCAATCTGTGCAGGTTAATCCAGCTATCTGAGATCCAATCTGTGCAGGTTAATCCAGCCGGCTGAGATTCAATCTATGCAGGTTAATCCAGTTATCTGAGATCTAATCTGTGCAGGTTAACCCAGCTAGCTGAGATCCAATCTGTGCAGGTTAATCCAGCTGGCTGAGATCTAATCTGTGCAGGTTAATCCAGCTATCTGAGATCCAATCTGTGCAGGTTAATCCAGCCGGCTGAGATTCAATCTGTGCAGGTTAATCCAGCTGGCTGAGATCCAATCTGTGCAGGTTAATCCAGCCGTTTTAGATCCAATCTGTGCAGTTTAATCCAGCCGGCTGAGATCCAATCTGTGCAGTTTAATCCAGCCGGCTGAGATTCAATCTGTGCAGTTTAATCCAGCCAACTGAGATTCAATCTGTGCAGGTTAATCCAGCCGTCTGAGATTAAATCTGTGCAGGTTAATCCAGCTTGCTGACATCCAATCTGTGCAGGTTAATCCAGCCATCTGAGATCCAATCTGTGCAGTTTAATCCAGCCGACTGAGATTCAATCTGTGCAGGTTAATCCAGCCGGCTGAGATTCAATCTGTGCAGGTTAATCCAGCTGTCTGAGATTCAATCTGTGCAGGTTAATCCAGCTAGCTGATATCCAATCTGTGCAGGTTAATCCAGCCGGCTGAGATTCAATCTGTGCAGGTTAATCCAGCCGGCTGAGATTCAATCTGTGCAGGTTAATCCAGCTGGCTGAGATTCAATCTGTGCAGGTTAATCCAGCCATCTGAGATTCAATCCGTGCAGGTTAATCCAGCCGTCGGAGATTCAATCTATGCAGGTTAATCCAGCCGGCTGAGATTCAATCTGTGCAGGTTAATCCAGCCGATTGAGATTTAATCTGTGCAGGTTAATCCAGCCATCTGAGATTCAATCTGTGCAGGTTAATCCAGCCGGCTGAGATTCAATCTGTGCAGGTTAATCCAGCCGGCTGAGATTCAATCTCTGCAGGTTAATCCAGCCGGCTGAGATTCAATCTGTGCAGTTTAATTCAGCCATCTGAGATTCAATCTGTGCAGGTTAATCAAACCGGCTGAGATTCAATCTGTGCAGTTTAATCCAGCCAACTGAGATTCAATCTGTGCAGGTTAATCCAGCCATCTGAGATTCAATCCGTGTAGGTTAATCCAGCCGGCTGAGATTCAATCCGTGCAGGTTAATCCAGCTAGCTGAGATCCAGTCTGTGCAGGTTAATCCAGCTATCTGAGATCCAATCTGTGCAGGTTAATCCAGCCGGCTGAGATTCAATCTGTGCAGGTTAATCCAGCTAGCTGAGATCCAATCTGTGACGGTTAATCCAGCCGGCTGAGATCCAATCTATGTAGGTTAATCCAGCCGTCTGAGATTCAATCTGTGCAGGTTAATCCAGCCGACTGAGATTCAATCTGTGCAGGTTAATCCAGCCGGCTGTGATTCAATCTGTGCAGGTTAATCCAGCCGTCTGAGATTCAATCTGTGCAGTTTAATCCAGCCATCTGAGATTCAATCTGTGCAGGTTAATCCAGCCGGCTGAGATTCAATCTGTGCAGTTTAATCCAGCCAACTGAGATTCAATCCGTGCAGGTTAATCCAGCCATCTGAGATTCAATCCGTGCAGGTTAATCCAGCCGGCTGAGATTCAATCTGTGCAGGTTAATCCAGCTAGTTGAGATCCAGGCTGTGCAGGTTAATCCAGCTAGCTGAGATCCAATCTGTGCAGGTTAATCCAGCCGGCTGAGATTCAATCTGTGCAGGTTAATCCAGCTAGCTGAGATCCAATCTGTGCCGGTTAATCCAGCCGTCTGAGATCCAATCTATGCAGGTTAATCCAGCCGTCTGAGATTCAATCTGTGCAGGTTAATCCAGCCGACTGAGATTCAATCTGTGCAGGTTAATCCAGCTAGCTGAGATCCAGTCTGTGCAGGTTAATCCAGCTAGCTGAGATCCAATCTGTGCAGGTTAATCCAGCCGGCTGAGATTCAATCTGTGCAGGTTAATCCAGCTAGCTGAGATCCAATCTGTGCTGGTTAATCCAGCCGTCTGAGATCCAATCTATGCAGGTTAATCCAGCCGTCTGAGATTCAATCTGTGCAGGTTAATCCAGCCGACTGAGATTCAATCTGTGCAGGTTAATCCAGCCATTTGAGATTCAATCTGTGCAGGTTAATCCAGCCATCTGAGATTCAATCTGTACAGGTTAATCCAGCCATCTGAGATTCAATCTGTGCAGGTTAATCCAGCTGGCTGAGATTCAATCTGTGCAGGTTAATCCATCCGGCTGAGATTCAATCTGTGCAGGTTAATCCAGCCGGCTGAGATTCTATCTGTGCAGTTTAATCCAGCCAGCTGAGATTCAATTCGTGCAGGTTAATCCAGCTGGCTGAGATTCAATCTGTGCAGGTTAATCCAGCCGTCTGAGATTAAATCTGTGCAGGTTAATCCAGCTAGTTGAGATTCAATCTGTGCAGGTTAATCCAGCCGTCTGAGATTCAATCAGGTTAATCCAGGCGGCTGGGCCCATTCTGCATCTCAGAACAATGGCCCAGCTCTTTCAAAAGCATCACATTTTTTTTCCAAAACTGGTCACACCCACTGAGGTCGTGACTCTACCAGGTTTATTTTATTTATTATTATGAATTTATTAACCTTTATTTAACCAGGCCAATCCCATTGAGATCACAGATCTCTTTTTCAAGGGAGGCCTGTGCCTGAAGGAAAACTAACATGAACGTTTTGTGGTCTGTGGGAGGAAACTGGAGTACCTGGAGAAAACCCACGCAAGCCCGAGAAGAACATGCAAACTCCACCCAGAAAGACCCAGGACCTTCTTGCTGTGAGGCAACAGTGCTAACCACTGAGCTGTCGTGCTGCCAAAATGAGTGCTACTACTCATGTGACCAGCTTCTGGACCAATGATACATCATCCTTGAAATATGATCCACTTGTATGTTGACAAATGCAGGCGTGCAAAACTTTATTCTCAACTGGAAACCAAACCCAAAATCAAAGATATGCCTTGTTTCAAAACATAAAATCAAACTATAAAAACTTTCAAATACAAATAATCACACATTTCAGTAAAATAATAATTCCCATAAAAAATACTTCAAAGGCAGCTTTTAGTTCCTATATTTGTGTTTGCAGGGGTGAGTGACAGCTGTCAAATCAAATTAACAGCTAAAGAGAATGAATTACAGATGTGCATCTAATTATTTCAATCCATTTACTAGTTTGTTAAAGTGTTTCTCAGACAAACACATGACTGCCTGCTCCTGATGTCTGCAGAAAACCACCCATTCTCCACCCGTAGCACCACCACACTGCAGCTACACAACCACAGAGCACTGGTCTAACTCACCTGCATCTGCTGGAACACAGGTCTGCAGACAAACCAAACTATAACTTACATCAGTGACTGTCAGCACAATGAATATTATTCCTCTGACACAGAACAGCAACCCGCACAGACTGTGTGAAGATATGAGACCTGTGCAAAATGCTACTTCAAGGACAAAGTTAACACCTAAAGTTTCTGGATTTTTTATTTATTTATTTATTTATTTATTTTTTTTACAATTTATCTGGAGTTCACTTCAGGGACACAATGATTATAAAAATGTGTATTGTATGAAAAAAAAACTTTTGCAGTATCTCCAAATACAGGTGGTCCCCGACTTACGAGCGCTCTTACTTACGAGGTTCCGGACTTACGAGCTGGCGAACGAGCAGTAAATTTGTAAAGAACATACAAAAAATACAGCAATTTCATGTGTTTTTAGATGAAAGTGTGTTAGCTAACCGTTTGGAAACAAGTTTCTGAGCATGTTTATGAACTAGTATGAACTAGCAGATCCTCCTCTGATTTTATCTTCAAATGGTGTACCTATTGAGTTTGTTGATTCCTATAAATATCTGGGTATCCTGATCGATTCACATCTCTCTTTTAAACTCCACGTGGAAAACCTAGTGAAGAAACTGAAAGTTAAACTGGGTTTCTTTTTCAGAAACAGATCATGTCTAACACTGAATGTTAGGAAACGCCTTGTATCTGTGACTTTCCTTCCCTCCATTGATTACGGTGACATTCTCTACATGAATGCTCCTACAAGCACCCTGCGGATGTTGGATGTTGTCTATCATGGTGCACTAAGATTCATAACTGGTTGTGATTATCGTACCCACCACTGCACCCTGTATTCACTGGTTAACTGGACATCATTAACCTCACGCAGACTCTTCCACTGGTACATTTTCATCTTTAAATCACTTCTTGGTCTGCTGCCCTCATACATCTCCTCCTACATGTCTTTACGTGAGTGCAGCTACAGTGTGCGCTCTCAGGACATGATTACCTGCAGTGTTCCGTCAGTGAGGACTGAACTTGGAAAAAGGGCCTTCTCCTACTCTGCTCCTGCTTCATGGAATATCTTACAAAAAGATCTGAAGCTCTCGACCTTGACTTCTCTAAATGGTTTTCAGAATCTGTTGGAATCCTGGCAAAAACCAATGCAGATTTGTTCCTGTCTTTGATTTTATACATATACCTTATAATGTTTTGCTAGTTTTTTGATACTTTGTTAAAAGGAGGAATGTATGTATATGTATATATATATATATATATATATATATATATATATATATATATATATTTTTTTTCTCTCTCTTTTGTTTTCTATTGTTTATTGTTTGTTTGTTTATTGTTTAAGGAAATTCTACCATTGCTGTTCATTGTTCTTTAGTTTTAGCAGGTCGCTTTCGTAAATGAGCCCATGAGGTTCAAAAGATTTACCTGACTAAATAAAGGTTGAATGAAAAAAAAAATAATGAAGTCAGAACAAAACAATTCATTCGGTGGAAGAAGGAGAACAACAGTAGAGACTGCCTCGCTGTTTGATTGTTTTTTGCATTGAGATATGAGCGACAGGACATGGTTTGAGCGACAGGATGTGATCTATTACATTTCAGAATAAAATACTTTATTTATTTATTTATTTATTGTATTGCGTTTGTAGGTGTAGTCATAAATGATAGTTTGACAGCATTTTTGTACAAATAAATCCGTATAGAGCTAGGATAAAAGTCAGCCCGTGGTGATTTTATTTTGTAAATACGGATGTTGTGCTCGTTCCTTTTCCTGTTGGTGCGACATAATCTTTGAAAGTTGACTCCGGCACAGCTCCGGCGTCCGGCAGAAATAGGATCGGATCCTATTTTGATGGACTGCCGTCCGCTCGCCGCCGCCG
>JBBPBX010030289.1:16239-31762 GCA_038048925.1 Garcialebias charrua
AAACAGCTAGATTATAAGGCAAATGTAGAAAACTAAAAACAGGAACATATCTGCATTGGTTCTTGCCAGTAGTCCAACAGATTCTTAAAGCCATTTAGAGAGGTCAAGGTCGAGAGCTTCAGATCTTTTTATAAGATATTCCAGGAAACAGGTGTGGAGTAGGAGAAGACCCTTTTACCAAGTTCAGTCCTCACTGAGGGAACACTGCAGGTAATTATGTCCTGAGAGCTAGCTGCACTCACGCAGAGACATGTAGGAGGAGATGTATGAAGGCAGCAGACTGAGAAGTGATTTAAAGATGAAAATGTACCAGTGGGAGAGTCTGTGTAAAGTTAATGATGTCCAGTTAACCAGTGAATACAGAGTGCAATGGTGGGTATGATAATCACAGCCAGTTATGAATCTTAGTGCACCATGATAGACAACATCCAACATCTGCAGGGTGCTTGTAGGAGCGTTCATGTAGAGAATGTCACCGTAATCAATGGAGAGAAGGAAAGTCACAGTTACAAGGCGTTTCCTAGCATTCAGTGTTAGACATGATCTGTTTCTGAAAAAGAAACCCAGTTTAACTTTCAGTTTCTTTACTAGGTTTTCCACGTGGAGCTTAAAAGAGAGATGCGAATCGACCAGGATACCCAAATATTTATAGGAATCAACAAACTCAATAGGGACACCATTTGAGGATAAAATCAGAGGAAGAACTGCTGGGACCGACTTCCTGTTTGAAAAAAAGCATCCCTTTGGTTTTATCAGCATTTAGGACAAGTTTGAGAGGATCTGACTGGATGATGTCAAAGGCAGATTGCAAAAGCTGGAGAGCGTTAGCAACTGTTTTAGCTCGACAATAAACAACTGTGTCATCAGCATAGAAATGTAAGGATGCATCAGGGATGCTCTGACCTACATTACATAGATTGTAAAGAAGGTGGGTCCTAAGACTGAGCCTTGTGGGACACCATTGTTGACTGTTAATTAACTGGAGGAAGTACCATTATGTTGAACATGTTGCCTCTGAGCTGAAAGATAATTAGAAAACCAACCAATGGTGTGATCTGAGAAGTCGATTTCTGAGAGCTTATGACACAAGATGTTATGATCCATAGTGTCAAAAACTTTAGACAGGTCTAAGAAAAGTGCAGCACAATAATCCTTAGCATCTAATGCTTCAACAACGTCATTAAGAACCTTCAGAGAAGCAGTTGTTGTGCTGTGTTGTTTCCTGAAACCAGATTGATGGAGAGGTAAGATGTTAATATGCTGTAATATGTGTACTGAGGAAGATGCCCCCTTCACATTTCTGCCTGCCCCTTCAAGTAACCATGCCTAGGACCGGCCCTGTAAGATGCTCCTACTTCCTTCACTGCAGATTACAGCAGGTGTGGAGACACGCGTGGCCGGTAGCTGATCCATCTGGGATTAACAGGACATTTTTTACGTCTTTTGACCGGCGGGTCAGCAGACGCACACAGCTGGTGATGATCAGCTGATCCATCTGAAGCTTAACAAGACTTTTTTGTTTTACCTTTACTGGCGGTTGGACCTGTCTCCTCCTCAACAAGTAGATTAACACAATATTATTCATAAAACCGCATCAAAAAAGCCTGAGCCGACACAATTGCGCAATGCACCAGCACGTTTTAAAAATGTATTGGCTGTGCTGGCGTATTGTTGTAACCTGTCCCGAGAGCCACCAATAAAGCATGGTGAGCCGCATGTGGCTCAGGAGCCGCGCAATGAGTATCCCTATACAGTATGCTCAGAACACATACATTGGCGTAGTAGCACCAGCGTTGTTAAGTTGCCAAAACAAACTAAACAAACGAAGGAAATGTGTGGAGGATTAATGTTAGCTACTGTGGCATTCTCTTACATCAGAATGACATTTTTAGATAAGGAGTTGTTTTATAAGCCTGAAACACTATTGAAATGTGGACACTTGTTTAGCTAGCTAATCTTTAGCCTAGCCTAGTTAAAGACTTTGTCTCTTTTCTCCATGTTCTGTACTCTATGATTGATGTCAAAGCTGGTGAGGTACTAACTACTGAAATTGACAGAACATTATTTCATAAATGGGGGAGTGGTGGCGCAGAGGTTAGAGAAGGTGGGCCTGTGATCAGAAGGTCACCGGTCCAACTGACAACACCAAAATGTGGGTGGAAAAGGGGATGCGCCTACACCTGCCTCCACTCTCACTTGCCTCACTTTGGACCATTGAGCAAAGCCCCTAACCCCACCATCTGCTCACCCGGGCACCCTAGATAACAGCTCTCTGCTCCACACAAAGGGCTGTGGTAGCTCGGTGGTCTGTGGTTGCATCAAGAAGGGCATCCAGAGTAAAAACAATCACCAAGTCTTCATGCGAGTTAAATTTACTGTGGCGACCCCTAAAAGGGAAGGGAAGTCTGAGATCATCTTTGTGTGTTCCCATACAATGACGAAATTAGTTCTCTGCATTTAACCCATCACACCTGAGGTACACAGGTGGAGCAGTGGGCAGCTATGTAAGCGTCCAAGGAGCAGTTGGGGACTGGGTGCCTTGCTCAAGGACAACACATGTGGGAATTGCTGGGAGTCGAACCACAACTTTCTGGTCCCAAGTCAGCTGCCCTGCCTCTACCCCCATCTCGGGCCCCGGTGCTAAAGAAGGGAGAGCCGAAAGAAGAAAAATAAAACAATTTCATAAATTATCTGACTATCCCTTTAAAATACAAGCTAAAGCAACAAGATTAATTGTGTGACATGATTTGAATGCAGATTAGATGTGATTTTCTGCAATGACAAGAGAAAAAAAATACGAGGGTTTATTCAGATTTGATTGTTTCTAGAAGTTTATGGTTTTCTGCTCCACTCATCTTTTTCCGTCTCTTTCACTCGGTGTCATTGTGTCTTTCTGTCCATACCTGTCAAAACTCAGGAGAGTCCTCTCCTCTCTGGAAAGATGGGGTCACAGCCAACAGAAGGGAGCGTAATCTGATTTGCTCCGTTTCAGTAATGCAGATCTGAGTCAGCCTGAATGCAGGTCAGGAAAACAGCTTGAGTCGATAATTCCATTTATCTGCTCAGCCATCAGAGACACAAATCTGCTTCGCTTTGGATCATGTTAGCTCGCTGACTTTTGAGACAGTGTGAAGAAAAAAATATGTAAAGCACTAAAGCAGGAGAATTCATGCTACCTTTGTTCCATCAAACTGAATAAAACCACTTAGGGAGAGAGGTTTGACACGAAACAGACCAACGCTGTGACTTCAGGCGGAGAACAAAGAAAATTTCAGACGGATTCATATATTTCTCTATTCCCTTATTATTATTATTTTTTTGCAAAACAAGTTGTTTTACTTTTGTCTTTTTTTGTTTGTTTGTTTGTTTGTTTGTTTTTTGTCAACATATTAATTATATTTAAAATAGGTTCCATGTCTCTCTTGTAAATGAGTCCTCGAGGCTCAATGGGATTAACCTGTCTAAATAAAGGCTGAATGAATGAGAAAAAAAATCAGTACCTTTTGTCGTAATATCAGTAAACATCGTATTAAATAAGAATTTTTCATTATTGCCCATCTCTGAAAGGTGATGGAGTATGATAATAATTGGGCAAATATTACTGAAACTTGCACATCTACAACTATTTTGGAATCATGATTCAAGATGGCTGCCACAGCCAAATGACATTTAAAAAAAAAAACACACAAATGGTTATAACTCAGTTAATTGACCTAAGTGACACAGTAGTATCTGAGCTTGATCCTCATTATGTATTCTGAGCTTTAACAGTTTGTTTATAATTTTACCATTAACTATTTGGGGTCAACTCTACTTATCTGTTTGGAAAAAATATGATGAACCACTGGTATTTTGTTGTTGTACACAGGGCTTAATGTGTAAACCGATTAATGCTGGAATGCAAATAGCGAGCAGGTCGGCTGGGGGGGGTTCCTCCCCTAGAAATTTTTTTATAAAGAAGATGCGATTTCCTGCATTTTGGTGTATTTTAACAGGCTCTTAAACATCTATGTTTACCTACATTTGTAAACACTCTGCNGCCTCATGTATCAACCGTGCGTGCGCACAAAAACCTTGCGTACGGCACCATCCACGCAAAACCCCGTATGTATCAAAACTGAACTGAACGTGAATATGTGCGCATCCAAGTACATTTCCACGCCAGCTCCCCTGTTGGCGTACGCACGTTTCTGTGGTTCTTGTTCCTTTGGCGACACTTACAGGTGATTCAGAGAAACTGAAGCCCCACAGTCTGTGGTTGACTTTAAGAGCGGCTTGAAGACCTTTCTATTCAACCGAGCTTACACTACCTCCTCATGATTCTACTTTTGATCTTAGCTGATACTGTTGTTGATTTTAATTGTTTTATTATTTGTTTTATTGACATTCAATTATGTTGCACCTTGTAGCACTTTGAGATTTACATTAATGAAAAGTGCGTTATAAATTGAATTCATTATTATTATTATTATTATTATTATTATTATTATTATTATTATTATTAACTGTTCATGATGTGAAAATGATTAATATTCCCACCAAACACACATGATAACAATTATTACATCCACATGGACGCAAATAAAGGACGCGCAAAGTTGTGCAACAAATACATTTAACAGGAACGGATTCAGCCTTACTGGAGGATATAATAAATATTGTAACACGCAGAGCATTTATTTATAAACAGATATAATTTTCTGATCTATGATATGGCTTATCAGCCGTTTTCAGAAATAATCATTTTTCAGTTTGGCACTGCTGCGCTCTGGAGCAACAGGAGCCGTGCATCACGTGTGCACCTGCAGAAGCAGCGATCAAACTGTTCCACAGGAGCTTTCCTGAGGGAGCTGCAGGCCGATCAGGGCTGTCCAGTCCATACAAAGCCGATTCATGTCCAATGGAATGTCTCATACATATGATTCCAAAGGCTGAGTGGTCGCGCTTTGGAGCGCGCGCGCACCCACGCCGGTGTTACACGGCAGTGGAGGTGTTTAATAATCTGCGTTTATTGTAGATTTCTCCAAAATGACACGTGAAAGTACACCATATATAACTTGTAGGAGAGTAAAGGCTTCACAGACAAACAGATTGCGCACAATGTGGCGCGCGCAGCGTTTGGAGACTCCAACATCACGTCATGTCATGAAAACTCTCCACTGAGACGCACAGACCCGTTTCTTCATATCATCTATTAAATAAACAAAGATCTATGTTCTACCAAACATCTAAGTTCCTCTGTGTTTACAGTAATTATGGTAATAAACCCGTGCGCAAAGTTAATATTATCACTCAGAATGAATGGATGAGCTGGCGCACCAAAGCAGGGTGCGCGCACACACAAATACCGACACACAATCACTCGTTCTTTGCGTGATAAACACATTTTATTACTATTCTTACTTAGGATTATTTTCCTCACTCATATTATATTAAATTCATTATTTTCCTGAATCTAGAAATCATTTCTGATCGCGCAGGGATCAAACAAACATGTCCTTCACACATGCAGGAAGTAATTTGCATCTGTTTAACATATGTAAATGAAGGCGTGTCAGGGGAGGTGTCTCACGTGCGCTCAGTTCCACGTTGTGATGTACAAAAGGAATGTGCGTGGATTCCGGTGTACGCACAGTTTGATACATCTGGATTTTTTTGTGCGTACACACTTTTCTGGATTTGACCGTACGTCACTTTTCAGTAGGAAATCCACGCAAGTCTTTGTACATGAGGCCCCAGAGCCATATGAGTGGGGAGGGACCAGAATGCTTTCCTTGTTGAAAATTTTCCTAAGTGCTGCGTTCTACAAAAACTGCAGAGTGCAGCTTTAACTGTTGCAGTTTGCCATCTGTTAGCAAAATATCTCATGAATGACCAGATTGATGTTAATTAAGTTTTGAGAGTAAACGATGGATGTACATGTACAATTTATTAACTTTTGTAGTCAGTTAATTCATGATGGACAGCACAGCTTATCAACTTAATCTAACATCAGTTTTACAGATACTGAGCTATAATTTGATGTGGTAGTAACTGAGAGTCCTTCACAGCACACATTATGAGCATAACTTCTCCATCTGTCACAGGAAAATGTGCATAAAGTTCATTTCAAGGATTGACCAAACTGTAAGAACCCTCATTTCTCAAAATAAGATGGTTTTAGTCTCACATATTTTCTCTGGGATATAAAGGTGACGAGTACGGAAATATGGATTCCTTCAAGAAATGCTAGGCCTTTAATTTACAAGTGTTAAATATTTCCCTCCCTGTTCTTCCTCTGTTTTGATTCTCTACCTCACTACTAAAGCTTTGCTCTTCTTTTTTTAATTGTCAGAAGCACTAACACAGAGTGTCTGTTGGTGTTTAAACTTTTCTGCTTTAGATCAACCACGATCTTTAGCTCTAACTAACACCACTGACCGATGGGTGCAATCATTTTGCATGTGACGACTTCTTGGTTGGATGTTCTCGAGGTAGGGTGGATCCGTACAGAATCTGTGTAATGCACTTTGATCAAAGATGACAGACATACTTAATAATGTAGGTCGCAGCAGCGAATATTTCATCATTATATTAAAAATGAACCAAAGTGACATTTTGAGCACTTGTAAGTCAGAAAAATGTCGTCACTTTCAAGTTAAAAGACAGAACTGTCTTTCTTTACTCAGTAATTACTCTAATGAGTCCAGCTCACCAAACTAAGGTGCTACAATTATTTACTTCTTATTACGCAGTATCTAACATGAACTGAGTTATTTTGTTGCTGCACTAAGGTTAGCAGATCTAGCGACTTTCCTGGTTTGAAGCTTGATGGTCTGCAGCCTACAACAACTCTGCATGGCAACTTTTTAAAGACGGGCCCAACAGAAATGTAAAAAACAAAATAACGCATATCACTCTCCACCTTTTAGGTCAAAGTTTTGAACTAAGATCTGTAGTGACTTGTTTTGTGCATAGAGTATAAGCTGAGGGTGAGACTAAGCTATTGCTGCAACAAATTTGAGCTCAATGTCTCTAAATGTGTCTGAGCTATAGCAATTTTTGTCTTTGCTATGGTTGCTTAGACTGGGTTGACTCCGATAGTTCATCAGTTGTATCTCCAATGTTTGCTATTTGGGATTTTGTTCAAACCTAACCAGTCCAGTGGTTCATGAGATATTTTAACAACCAGACAAATGCACACACCAATACACAATGAAACATTGTCTATTATCAAAACAAAGCAAAGCACAATTTCTCCTGGGACTTTATTTTGCATATACTGTAAAGTGGCATCCATCAAACAAACTACATAGTTTACAGTAGTAGTACATCAAGAGTAGTAGTGCATAGTTCAGTGTATACGTTTAATAAAAAAATAAAAAATTCTCTTTTGTCTACACTGGATTGTCAAAGTTAACGAGCTAAAATGAAACCCCAGTCAGCCCAAGCAGTGGTCTGAACAATGTGTGTGTAGGTGTGTGTGATGCGCTGTAGATCAATAAAACTGTCATCTTGACATATTTCCTCCAGCGCTCCTCTCAGCACCTTTCTGTCTGAAAAACTGACACCAAATGGAATGGGATGCTGTTTGCTGGATTATTTCGTTTTTTAACTCTCGTTGTGTTTCTGTATGTTGCTGTAAAGCAGCACTTGTATAAAACTGACGGAGAGGACAGATCTTCAGCTGGTCCTACCCTCCATGCACTGGTAGTGCAGCAAACCCGTGGTGATGGAGCATTTCAGGTGGTGGCACCGAGGCTCTGGAACGCTCTCCCTCTAACAATGCGCGGCTCCGAGTCGACTGATGCATTTAAAAGAAGTCTTAAGACTTATCTTTTCAATCAGGCTTATGGTTAATTGTACTTATTGATTTTAGAGTTTATCATGTGTAACCTTTTTGTATACAGGGAACCCCCGACCTACGAACGAGTTCGGGACCTAAGAACTGTTCGCAGCTCGATCCTGTCGTAGGTAGGGGGTGAAAATTGCGTCCCGTTCGTAGGTCGTTATTTCGTTCGTAGGTCGCGGAAATACCGCTAACGGTGCGCCGCGCACACATTTAACAGCATGAGACTGACATACTGGGCCATAAACATGCACAGAACTTTATTTACAAACACTTATCTAAACCATTACACCACACATTCATCCATAAACACACACAGTAACTGTACATCAGTAACTTCACATCAGAACTGCAGGAAATCACATCAGCAAAATGATGTCAACAATCACACATGAACACTTCTCAAAGTGCAGCTTTTAACATCAGAGCAGCAGCAAATCAGGGACTCCCATCAGCAAAATGATGTCAACAATCACACATGAACACTTCTCAAAGTGCAGCTTTTAACATCAGAGCAGCAAATCAGCAGGAACTGACATCAGCAAAATGATGTCAACAATCACACATGAACACTTCTCAAAGTGCAGCTTTTAACATCAGAGCAGCAAATCAGGGACTCCCATCAGCAAAATGATGTCAACAATCACACATGAACACTTCTCAAAGTGCAGCTTTTAACATCAGAGCAGCAAATCAGCAGGAACTGACATCAGCAAAATGATGTCAACAATCACACATGAATCCATAAATCCATCAGCAGCATCACATCTATCAGAAGCATGTTGCAACCATCATGTTTTTGAAACCAGTGCGTTGATGAGTGTCCATGTGCATGAGAAAGAAGTCCATGAACTCAGAAAAAGCTAGAAGCAGCAGAAAAATGAAACAAAATTGCCTTACTTTGACTGAAGTGTAGGTAGACAGATGTTTTTCTCATGATCAAACCTGCATCTGATGGAACTGCTTAGCCATTGCTCAACAATGAATGTTGGGAGCATTTTAGGCCAGCTGTTAGTTCAGGCAGGTGTCAGTTCAGGTCTGTGGTCCTGATGTGAGCAGGTCTGTGCATCACATGAAGTTTTTTTGGTTTTTGGCAGCAGTCATTTAGGCAGAACGACACAAAGGTGATGGATGGAGGCAACATGCAGGACACCAGAGGCAGGCTGGAGGACAGGCAGCACCAGCGGCTCATCCATGAGATGGAGCAAAACGCGGATGAACTGTTGGAACACCACACACAGACGTCAGCACCTGCAGAGAACAACAACACAGACAACAACAACTTCTCCTTACCTGTGTGGTGCATGTGTGGAGGACAGGCAGGAGGCTGGATGGCCTTTCAGCTGGTGCACCAGCAGATCCTGGAGGCGGTGCTATGACCTTTGTAAAATATTGCAGCATGCTGCTCTGCACCTTTTCAAGCTTTTTATCATCCAGGATCTGCTGATAACACGCAACTTCATTGAGGACACCCCGACGGACCTTGGCGAACCTCTCACAGTCGGAGTCCTGCTTCTCCATCCTCGCCAGGAAGTTGTGGAGATCCTGAAAGGCCAGCACCATCTCCTGCCTGGTGAAGGTCGGAGGAATGACCTCCACCTCCTCCTCCTCCTCCACTTCCTCATCCGGGACGTGCCTGTCGAGCTGAATCAGGTCGTCTGGGGACAGGTCCTCTCCTGATGCACCCAGCAGGTGTTGGATATCGTCCTGGTCCATTTCGAGCTCCAGTGACCTGCCCATCCTCACAACATCCTCGATTACACGGTCCACCTCCTGGGAATCGTGTACCCCCTGAACAAGCTCTGGACAGAGCTTCTTCCAGACTCCGCACATGTTCTGTCCAGTAACACGATGCCAGGAGTGGCCAATGTTGTGCACAGCATCGAGGATGTTGTACTTACGCCAGAAGTCTTTCAGCGTGAGGGTCTGAGAGTTCTCCGTTGCCTCCAAAGCGGCACGGATGACTCGCTGCAGGTAGTACGCCTTAAACGTACTAATAACCCCCTGGTCCATTGGCTGGATCAAAGAGGTGGTATTGGGAGGCAGGTACACCACCTTCACATGCCTGTCCAACTCGGTGAGAGCAGGGGGGTGTCCTGGAGCGTTGTCCAAGACCAGCAGGACTTTAAAGGCAATCTTCTGGTCATTGCAAAAACGCTTCACTTCTGGAACAAAGTTGTTGGTGAACCAATTTTTAAAAACTTCCAGCGTCACCCAAGCCTTTTTATTAGACGCCCAATAAACAGGAAGTGTAGATTTATCAACATTTTTGAAGGGCCTGGGTTTATTAAATTGGTACACCAACAACGGCTTGAGTTTGCAATCACCCGAAGCATTGCCCCCCACCAGCAAGGTCAAACGCTCCTTGCCGACCTTGTGGCCGGGTGCGGTTCGTTCTTCCCTACTGATGTAGGTCCTGTCTGGCAAACGCTTCCAGAACAGCCCTGTCTCATCGACGTTGAACACCTGCTGGGCAGTGTACCCACCGTCCCTGATGATCTGAGCCAGTTCTGCTGGGAATGCCTCAGCTGCCTCGTGGTCAGCGCTTGCTGCCTCACCTAAATGCACACAAAATGACACGGTTAAGCTGTTGTAACACTGTAATAAAAGGGAAAAAAATGTAAAAAACAATCGTAAGTCGGGGACTACCTGTACTGTACCTGCATTATTAAAAAATAAAAATGAGAAATTAAATGCTCACCCTGCACTCTGATGTTGTGGAAGTTGTTTCTTTTCCTGAAACGATCAAACCATCCTTTAGATGCAGTGAAGGTCTCTGGTCCATCCAACTCCCCTGATGTGCTGCTTGAAGTCCCTCCTCCTGCGCTTGAAGTCCCTCCTCCTGACGTCCCTTCACCCGGATCGCTCTGGGAGGACGTCCCTTCACCCGGATCACTCTGGGAGGACGTCCCTTCACCCTGATCACTCTGTGCAGCCCCCTGCCCCCCCGCACCCCCCTGCTCCCCTGCACCTCCCTCACTCGTCCCTAGTTCTATCAGCCTGTGATAGATCCTCCTCGCCTTCTCGCAAATCACAGACATGCCAACTGGTATTCTGCGTTGCGTGTTGTCCTCCAGCCATAGCACAAGCAACCGTTCCATCTCTACTATTCTACCCGTCCTCTGTTTTGTAATGATGGTGGACTTCATGGGGGCTGAAGCACGCACTTGCTGCAAAATGCGCTCTTTGTCCGCCACTATCGTCCCCACAGTCGACCTCGGTAAACCTAGCCTCTCTCCTATTTTAGATGGTGTCATGCCCTGATCAGACATTTTTATTATTTTTGCCTTCGTCTCCAGCGTGATTGTTCTGCGAGGTTTTTTCCCCTCTGCCGCGGCCGCGGACTTTCCAGGTCTCTTCGGAGCCATTCTTCGTACGAGCTAACGTGCTAACTCCTAAGGAGCAAAAATTAAAATTAATGCTAACGTTCATAAATCAATGCAAACGTTTGCTTTCGTCTAAAAATATTTCTTTGAGTACATTTAGTACTGGACCGTACCTGCCCGTTCGATGACCCGTCGAAAAATACAGTAGCGTCGAAAATTAGCTAACGTGCTAATTCCTAAGGAGCAAAATTTAAAATGAATGCTAACGTGCTAACGTTCGCTTTAGTCTAAAACTGCTACTGTAAATTAAAATTTATTACTGTACCTGTTTGTACGTTGTTCGTTTTCTCTCGTTGTCGTTGTTCTTCTTCGTTCTCGTTCGTATGTCTCTTCTCATCAATCACCGTAACTAACCCACGAGGGACAAAATGGCCGCAGCCCTTTAAATAGTTACCGCTTTACCTGTACGGATCCCTCCGCCGCCAGGTGCACTGCGGCTGTGTGTACATCCGCCAGAAGCCCAGCCCCCCCCTCTCGCTGGCGGTACTTTTCCACTGTCATGCGCAGTGTCACGCCCATGCCCAACAAGCAACAGCCAAAGGCAATCCCCTCCCCCACCTCGCCGATTGCCATATGTGACGCAGTTACGCCGTAGCTCGATTATATACTTGTAATGGGGCTCGTTCGTAGGTCGTGCATCCAGTCTGCCGTAGCTCGATTATATATTTTAGCTTGGTTCGTTCGTAGGTCACGAACTTTTCGCCGTAGCTCGATTATATATTTTAAACTTGGTTCGTTCGTAGGTCACGAACTTTCTGCCGTACGTCGATGGCATTCTTCAACTTTGGTTCGTTCGTAGGTCCCGTGGTTCGCAGGTCGATGGAGTCGTAGGTCGGGGGTTCCCTGTAGCATGTTTTAAGAGTGTATGATTTTAGTATAATTTTAGTATGATTTTATTATGTGTATTTCTTTTGTAAAGCACTTTGTGATTTTATATCTGTGAAAGGTGCTATATAAATAAAGTTTACTTACTTACTTACTTACAATGCAGCGTGCAGGCGACAGCATTCTAGCAGGACGTACTGAGTTCATAGCCATGACTTTTGTTTGTTTATTATCCCCCGACACTGAAGGAAAATGCAGCGCAAACCACTGAACAAATTTTAATGAAACACTGATCACTTGATTGACTTTTAAAGTCAATCCAATTCAAGATGGCCACCACAGCTAAGGGAAATCCTGTTTGTGCACCAATCGAAGGCTAAATGTACATTTCTATAATTGTTAACGGGAAACGAAGCTGGTTTTATCCCTGAAATATGGATGCTGAGGTCATGTTAGAGCTTTTTTAACTTCTTTGTCATCGAGTGAAATTATCTGTAGGCCGACCACAGGCAGTTTCCAGCTCACGGCTGGATTTAGCAGAAGCTCTGCCAAATATTTTATGGCAGCACTTCAGCAGATATCATGCTGAATAATATGATCTCTGGCAACGCTGCAGTTTCTCAGTCCTCCCTGGTGGAGGTCTGCTTTCTTCTTCTGCTTCACTCACATTTCAGTCAGCCAAAAACTGCAGTTTGAAATGTGAGTTTTTTGTCCGTGCGGTGGAAATTGGAAAGCTCCTGTTGAGTTGTGTCCTTGGAAACAAACTTTTATAGTAAAACCACAACTTGGGTTTTGTAAAGCAACCATCAGGAGACATTTCGTCTACTTCAGAGCGCAGCAAAGAAAAAAAAAAATCATTTCCTGGAGGATTGCAAATCTCCTGCCACCTTTGATGCCAAAATTTTAGACTGTGATCTTTTCATGTTGAGAAATGATGGTGATGTTTTTATTTTAGGCAAACCTTGAAAAGCATATTGTGCTTTTTACACATTATTGTGATATCTTAGCCTGTTTTATTGTGCTTGGAGTACGGTATGCTTTGTCAATGCCTCGTTCCTACTATCACACCTAATTTTAACTCGGTATCTGCTAAATTGGCTAAATTATATCCTTTTTTTTGTGTTTTCTATGATCGGCTGGCTGTGGTTGCCATTTTGAATTGAGTAAAGTCCAAAAGTTAATCAGTTGGAGATGAATACCCACCGATAACTTTCTGAAAGTTTTATTAAAAGCCATTCAGTGGTTCATGAGATATTTGGCTAATAATCATACTCTACTGATTCTTATAATTGATGGCAAAGTTTTTAATCAGATCAATTAATTCTCAGTGTGCATGTTGGGCATCAGTCTCAGCTACTACCACACCAAATTTCAGCTTAATATCTCCAAACCTGACTCAGTTATAGTCGATGTTGCCTGAATTTGCATGTCCGTGGCAGCCATCTTGAATTGGGTTAGCTCCAAATGTTAATCAGTTGGAGATGCTAATCCAATTACGCACGCAGACCCGTTAAAAACATTATCACTCTGCCTTCATCTTTAACGGATTATAATAATAATAATAATAATAATAATAATAATAATAATGTCCTTTTTTGTCATCTGTGTATGTTTCCCATACACAGACAAAATTCGTCTCTGCATTTAACCCAACCACCACCAGGTGGTGCAGTAAGCAGCCATAGAAAGCACCCGGGGAGCTGGAGAATTAGGTGTGCACTCATAGACACCCCAAGGTGTGTAGTGGCCGGGGCGCGAACCCGCGTCCTTCGGGTCCCAATTCGGAATCCCTGCCACTACACCATCTTGGCCCCCTAACATCAACATTATTTGCGTGAAACACCCGATTCTGAGCCATTTGACTTCTGCTTCAGCGCACAGCAGTTATATGAAATAGTTTTGTTCAAATTATACTGGGAACACGTTTGTGCTCGCATCATGCTCCAGGAAAAAGAAAACTGCCCCATTAATATTAGTTTATAATATGAAGGATCTCGTATTTATCACTCGTGACACTGACCTTCAGCAGTCGTCTGTAGGTCAGCCTTTTGAGAAATATGCAGACAGGAGTTCTGTAATATTCCTTTGGTTTTTAACCCAAATATTTGGACTGCTCGTGAAATAATTTGTAAAGTGGTTCGAATTATTCAAGCAAACTCCAAGTTGTTTAAACACTCGCAAGGAAACCCAGGATCGTGTTAACCTTTGCGGTTAAATATAGGCCCTCGGATGTGTGAACTATTTATCATCTAATCTGTCTGACAGTCCATTTCCATCCCAACATCCTCTCCCACGAGTGAAATAATGTTGGCCCTTCAGGTGATGTAAATGAAGAGAAATTTAAAGGCTGGATCCAAGGATCCGAGTGTGGACGGGTGAAGTTAACGTGATTGAAGCTAATTGATGCATGGCCTCACTTCATCCCGTGAGATGGAACCCAGAAATGTCATGTTAGGAGGTAATTACTCATCGCTGTCCCGTGTCTCGTGTTGGACTAACGCACGGATAATGTGAGTTTTCCTGGCTCGTGATGTTAGATACGTTTGTGGTGGAATGCACTCGCACACGTCTGATGGGAATTAACGGAAATCATTACAACCCTACATCCCCAATGACCTTTTACGTTTTGATACTGTCCTTGAGAAAATGGCCTGAAGTTCACATTGGAAAACAGTACGACAGTGTGAGAATTAACAAAAGCTTTGTTGCAGGGCGTATATCTTGTTAAATATATAAACTTAGAGATCACAAAAATGATGCTGACTTTTCTTAAAGGCACTCATTGCAAAGTCATAAAAAAACATGTATCAATCTCAAGGCCTGGGGGCCAAATGTGACCCTCATTGGCATCTTGTCTGGCCCCAAAGATGTTATTTTAAATGTAAAATACTTTAATCACTTTAATTTTTTTCAGTAATCTCAGATTCTAGTGTTGAAAGCGCAACAGAGAACATCAAATGAGACCAATCAAACTCTTGTTAAGGAACTTACAAGAAAATAGTGTAATGATCCTTGAAGAGTCATGTTAAGTGTTAATTATTCCTGTTACACTGTTACTGGTTCTAAGGTTTGACATGCCCTGTTTATGATGCAGGGGTTGTTGGGAAATGAGATGGGGCGGGGTTTTGCGAGAGGTTGGCGGTTCTGTTCTGATGCTGGAAGCACCTGTTGTGAAGCTGAGGAGTTCTGGCGTGGGTCACGGCCAAACAGTGACTCTGAGTTTACTGACCTGTTATTTATGTTCCTGAATAAAGCGTTAAAGGCTGAAGCAGAACGTCTGGTGCTTGAGTGACCGTGGTCACCTACTGAAGCAGCCCAACTTACACAAATATTAAACTTACCACCAACATTACCCGCACAGACTAGAACCATGTGGGTCAGTCACGTAACTCGATTTTTCACGTGGATTTTAGCAGATTCAGCCGAGTGCTCTGTTTATGTTGAGTGCAGACCCACATTACCTAATTACTTTTGTTGTGTGCAT
>JBBPBX010030290.1:0-18749 GCA_038048925.1 Garcialebias charrua
TTCAGTTAGTACACAGTCATAAAAGTAGGTGTGGTAGATCTCTTCTGGTATAATGGACACTGATGAGCCTGTATCCACAATCAGCTCAACATCTGTACGTCGTCCATTAACAGTCACTTGAACGGTGCAGAGAATCTTGTCTTGTACAGCATTGTTCATGTAAAGAACCGTGGCTTCATTAACGACGACTTCACGTACCTCCTTTTGAGTTGAACGGCAAACACGTGAAAAATGACCCATTTTACCACACTGGTTGCATGTTGTTTTAGCAGCAGGGCATGCAGGGTTGTTAGCAAGATGGTCGAAGGATCCACAGCGGAAGCAGGAACGGCGTGTAGTAGCAGCAAGTTGAGTCGTGGAAGTAGCATGGTCCCGCGGCGTCCTCCTCGCGTCCCAGCGGCGGCTTGACTTCGGCTGTCTTTGTACGGCCCTCACGGGAGCTGAAGCGTTAGCAGCGTTAGCATCAGACAGTACAGCCCTCACGGGAACAGAAATGCTAGCAGCGGTAGCATCAGAAAGTACGTTAGCATCTCTTAATCCACTCTCAATTTGTAGCGCCAACGTTGTAGCTTTAGCAAGAGTTAGCTCCGGTTCGAGTAACAGTCTGTCTCTGATTCGATTATTAGCAACACGCTCTATCAGTTGATCACGTAGCATTTGTTCCTCCATGTTTCCAAAGTCACATGTGGCAGCTAACTCACGCAGAGAAGCTAAGAATTGTTGTACCTTTTCATCCGGCCGTTGTACACGTTGTCGAAACTTGTGACGTTCAGCAATCACGTTCACCTTCGGGACGAAATGTTCTTTAAGGGCAGCAATAGCAGTAGCGAACGTGGTCCCGGTATTCGGCAGGCTGTAGAAAAGTCTTTGTCCTTCCGTACCCAACGCATGGAGTAGAACCGCGCGCTTTCTGGCATCAGGCCAGTCGTCTCCCGACGCGGCTATCACTAGCATGTAGTTGTCGAACATCTTTAGCCACGTTGGAAACGGTATCGTCGGTTCACCTGGGCACGGCATGAATGGAGCAGGCAAAGGTACAGAAAGAGCCATCTTCGTCGATTCTCGTCGATCCTCGTCGCCAATGTTGTGTTGTTGCTAATATGTAGGTGTAGAATCAGAGTACTGTAGACGGAGCTCACTTCATAACACCATGCTTTATTTCACTTCTCTCCACTTCTTCTTCTCTCCTGCACACATCCTGTTCTCTCCCTACTCGGAGGTTCCCCCTGCTGTCAGTCTTATGCAATTGCAGGACATAACAACACCTAACAGCGTTTCAACTGCAGGAGCGTCCAGTTTACATGCAAAGTCAATGGGGGACGCGCCTCCAGGTGCGTCTTGGCGTCGGGCGTCACGTGCGTGTTGAGCGTGCTGGAAAGCGTTTTCTGTGCACGTGAACCCGCGTCAGCCTCCAAAGCACGCCTTGAACATGTTGATGATTTTGCCGTTCAAACGTTCAAACGCCGTTCAACTCTCCCTGATTGGTTGATCAGGGAGAGTCGGGGGGAGAAGAGAGGGGGAGAGTCCCTATGTGACGCGGAAACGAGGGGACGGGTATTGCGCAACTATGTGACGTATTGTTTGTGGGACACAGAAAAAACCCGCGAAGTCGTGTACTATGGAAGAGAAACTCATTGTAGCTGTGTGTTCGCGACAAGTCCTTTACGACCAGTCAAGTCTGCTCTACAGAGACAGAAATAAAAAGCTCCTTGCCTGGCGGAGTGCAGTGAGGAACTCGGTATACCGGTAAGCTCCTCCCACACACCCCGCCGCCACACCGCCGCAGCTTCGCGTTCTGGTCTGGACACCACTGTGGGTCCAGTGCGTCCACTTGCGTGCGTGACAAGCTTTTTTGAAGTTGAAACGCTGTTTGGTGTGGATGTACCATTATGCTAAAGCCAGCTTACAGACCACTGGTGAAAGTCACAAAACCAGTTCGCAAGCAGATACGAGTGTGGCCAGAGGGGTCTTCAGAGGCACTCCAGGACTGTTTTGACACCACAGATTGGAGCATGTTCAAGGAAGCTGCTACCACAAACAACAACACATGTCTCCAGGAGTACTCAGACACTGTATGCTCATACATCACAAAATGCATTGATGATGTTACCAACATCAAGACCATCACTGTTCGGGCAAATCAGAAGCCATGGCTGACAGCAGAGGTTTACAGACTCCTGAGAGCCAGGAATGCTGCCTTCACAGCGGGAGATCAGGTGGGCCTGAGGACAGCCAGAAACAACCTGGCCCGGGGCATCAGAAAGGCCAAGAAGCAGTATTCCAGGAAAATTGCTCACCGCTTCAAGGACAGCAAGGACACACGGAGTCTGTGGCAGGGAATACAGACCATCACTAACTACAAACCATCCCCCCAGACCTGTGACAGCACAACCTCCACGCTGAATGAACTGAATGACTTCTTTGCTCGGTTTGAGGCATGTAACAGCACACCTGCACAAAAACTCCCCCCCTCTCCTGATGGCCAGGTGCTGGCGCTGTCCTCAGACAGCGTGAGGCGATCATTCATCAAGATCAACGCACGGAAAGCTTCTGGTCCTGACAACATACCTGGTCGTGTGCTGAAGGACTGTGCAGGGGAACTCGCAGCGGTCTTCACAGACATCTTTAACATCTCGCTGAGTCAGGCCATCGTCCCCACCTGTTTCAAAGCCACAACCATCATACCTGTCCCAAAGAAGGCAACGCCCTCCTGCCTCAATGACTATCGTCCGGTAGCACTCACCCCCATCCTGATGAAGTGCTTCGAACGGCTAGTCATGAAAAACATCAAATCTGTCCTCCCTGCCTCCCTGGATCCCTTCCAATTTGCATATCGGTCTAATCGCTCAACCGACGATGCCATCTCCTCTGCCCTCCACACAGCTCTCACACATCTGGACACGAAAGACTCTTATGTTAGAATGCTGTTCATTGACTTCAGCTCGGCATTCAACACCATCATCCCCCAACAGCTCATCCTTAAACTGGACAGTCTGGGGCTGAACACCTCAATGTGTAACTGGCTGCTAGACTTCCTGACCGGGAGACCACAGGCAGTACGGGTCGGGAATAACACATCCAGCACCATCACATTGAATACAGGAGCCCCACAAGGATGTGTGCTGAGCCCCCTTCTATTCACCCTGCTAACACACGACTGCACACCATCGTACAGCTCCAACCACTTCATCAAGTTTGCGGACGACACAACAGTGGTGGGTCTCATCAGCAACAACGATGAGACGGACTACAGGGATGAGGTGAGCCGCCTGGCCTTGTGGTGCGGACACAACAATCTCACTCTCAACGTGGAGAAGACAAAAGAGATTGTTGTGGACTTCAGGAAGAGGGATGCCCAACATGCCCCTCTGACCATCAACAACACCACAGTGGAGAGAGTGGACAGCACCAAGTTCCTGGGAGTGCACGTCTCAGAGGACCTGTCCTGGAGCAGGAACACTGCATCACTGGCCAAGAAGGCTCACCAGCGCCTCTACTTTCTCCGCAAGCTGAATAGAGCTGGAGCTCCAACCCCCATCATGTGCACCTTCTACAGGGGCGCCATAGAAAGTGTCCTGACCAGCTGCATCACGGTGTGGTATGGTGCATGTACTGCATCCTGCCGAAAGAGCCTCCAGCGTATAGTGAGAGCAGCTGAGAAGATTGTCGGCACCTCCTTGCCCTCACTACAGGACTTACACAGCAACCGCCTCACTCGGAAAGCCCTCTGCATGGCAGGTGATCCCACACACCCACTACACAGCTGCTTCAGCCTGTTGCCATCGGGGAGGAGACTGAGGAGTCTCCAGGCTCGAACCAGCAGACTGAGAGACAGCTCTGTTCATCAGGCAGTCAGGATGCTTAACACTCTGCCAGCTCTGCCCTCCCTCCCACTTGTACTGCCTTAATCACAAAAAACTTTCACACATTACCACACAACACAAAGTTTTTAACACTGGACTCTGTGTCATCAATACGGGTCATTCACTCAACTCACGGTCATGTGCTCATTCAGTTTGCACTACTTCTCATATTTGCACTAATGTTTGTATTACATTACTGCCTATAGTCATACTACTGTTTACATTTACTGTTGACATTTATTACTACTGTTTAATAATAAATAATAATAATAATGAATTCAATTTATAACGCACTTTTCATTAGTGAAAATCTCAAAGTGCTACACACATTGAATGCTACACACATTCATACACCGGTAGCGGCAGACTACCATGCAAGGTGCTTTCCAGTCCTACCGGGAGCAACTCTGGGTTAAATGTCTTGCCCAAGGACACAACGACACATGGTGTGGGGAACCGGGATTCGAACCGCCAACCTTCCGATCGGGGAACGACTGCCATTACCACTACGCCACGGCCGCCCCCGTGTTTACATTTATTACTACTGTTTACATTTATTACTACTGTTTACATCTAGACTTTTTATATCTACACTACTGCTGATATACAGTATATATTCTTTTTACTAGCCTTATTGCATAATGCCACTTTGTTTCTATACCAATATCAACTACCTCATACATATACTGTGTACATTAACCCCATATGCTGCTTTGTCACTCTTTACAAATGTCAAATGCCAGAACCTTCATTTATTTTATAGATATACTTTTTATACTTTATACTTCGGGACAGTATTACACTCTATTTCATTTTTGGTGTTGGTGAAACTTTTTATACTTTTATACTACTATGGAAAACTACTATGAAAAAACTCAGGACAGTATTACACTCTATTTCATTTTATGATTATGTTTATTAAATGTTGGTGTTTTGGTGTTGGTGAAACTTTTTATACTTTTTTACTACTATGAAAAACTACTATGCAAAAAACTCAGGACAGTACTAAACTTTTATTATTTCATTTTATGCTTGTTTATTAATTGTTTAGTGTTTAAATGGTTACTGTTGCACCGAGGGACTGAGAGAGAAATGCAATTTCAATCCTGTGTATGTCCTGTACATATTGCAGTTCTGACAATAAAGTTGACTTTGACTTTGAATCACTTCTTGGTCTGCTGCCTTCATACATCTCCTCCTACATGTCACTGTAGCCGTTTTTGCACTGCACGGCCCTCCCAAGCCCAGCTCGTCCCTGGTTGGCCCAGAGCCCGGCCTGGCCCTCATTGTGCAGAGAGCCGCCTTGAAGTGGGTGGGGCGTTTTCTTGAAGTGGGTGGGAAGTTCTTGTGTGCACGCTTACAGTGTTTTAAGAGAGGAGACGCCGCAAAAAAATTGTTAGCTGAATATATATATATATTAGTGTTTCTGAGTTTAATTTTTGTTAATAACTGATTACAAATCAGCTTATCCGTGCATGCGTGGGTTTTCTCCGGGTGCTTCGGTTTCCTCCCACAGTCCAAAAACATGCATGTTAGGCTGATTGGTAACTCTAAATTGACCCTGGGTGTGAACTAATATTCTCTAACTCCTGTGCGTGGCCAGGATGTTACGAGGGGCGATTCCTTTATAGGAAAAGTGGACTCCTGAAAAAGGTAACATGCCTCGGTGGCTTAGTGGTTAGAGCATCGGCTTTCCCCTCTAAATTTTATCTTGACTTGGGTTCGAATCTCACTCAGTTGAAGTTATTTTACGTTTGTCTTTTATTGGAGAAAATAAAAAGGAGTTTGTGTGTTAACCACAGGCATAACACAAACTCTTTTTTTTTAAAAATCTAATAAAAGACAAACGTAAAATAAGTTGTCCCGAGTGAGATTCGAACTCAAGTCAAGATAAAATGTAGAGCGGAAAGCCGACGCTCTAACCACTAAGCCACTAAGGCGTATTGCTTTTTTCAGGAGTTCACTTTTCCTATAAAGGAATAGCCCCTCGTAACATCCTGGCCATGCGCAGGAGTTAGAGAATATTAGTTATATTTTAAAATCCTGGCTATGCGCAAGAGTTAGAGAATATTAGTTATATTTTAAGAAATTCAGCTTGCGCTGAAAGGCGAAAATCCTCTGTATGGGTGCGCGCTTCGTGTTATTTACGTTCTAACATAAGCTGATTTGTAATCAGTTATTAACAAAAATTAAACTCTGAAACACTAATTCAGCTAACAATTTTTTTTAGGGGTTTCTGTAGTTAAATTTTTATGAAATTCAGCTCGCGCTGAGGTTGTTGTTGTAGAACGAGTCCCGCCCCTGCTGCAAACAACGAATCAAATGTGAGCAGTACGTGACGTCAAACTGGGCCCGGGAGCTCGGCCCGATCAGAACCTCCGTCGGGCGGGTTCCAAAACGAGGGCGGACCCCGGGAGGAAAAGGAAAATGCAAACATGATGAACCCGGGTTAGAAGGCGGGGCGGGCCGGGCCGTTGAGGGCTGTGCAGTGCGAAAACAGCTAGAGTAAGTGCAGCTAAAGCGTGAGCTCAGGACATTACTACCGGTATATGCAGTGTTCCCTCAGAGAGGACTGAACTAGGCAAAAGGGCCTTCTCCTACTCCGCTCCTGTTTCCTCGAATATCTTGCAAAAAGATCTGAAGTTCTTGACCTTGACCTTATTAAGTGGCTTCAAACATCTGCTAAGTTCATGGCAAATGTGCTCATATTTGATTATGTTTAATGTAAGTATTATACCACCGATTTGAGCAAATCAGAAAAACTGCTGATGTTTAGTTTGGGGGGTTAAACCTGTTTAAGAGAGTTATAAAAAAAAACATATCCAAACACTTACAAATCCTTAATTTGTATACAGTACAACTAAACCCCATAGGCAAATGTTCTTATAAACATAACTGTCATTGTTTCTACATAACACCTACAATTAGTGCAGCTTTCTACTGATTTCATCCTGTAGTTTTGTGCAGTTTGTGCAGTAGAGCCCACTAACATATCTTTGTGTAACCACAGCTGCTTTTGCTGGTCTTAACCCCTTTTCTACCAACAAACTCACCCTTACTTTCTCCCAGCTACACTATGGGCACTGTTTCCCATGCCTGTGCACACACTGCTTGCTACAGGAACACACATGAATCCATGCTCCGCAATCCCTCTTAACCTCTGACCTTGGCTTATTGTTACCTGTGAGCAGCGCTGTGGCAAACATGTACAAGTACACTGCACAACCCTGCAAGCTGTTTGTGCTCTGCAAGTATGGAAGGCAGGGGAGGAGGGAAGGAAGAGAGGGAGCTATTTAATCCCCCCCAAAGGAACTCCCCTCTCAACCCGTATCGTGAACTCGCAGGCAAATCGCGTAGCTGGAAGGCACACCACACACACACACTGCTGTCTTTTTAATTTCATCAGCTGAAAGAAATCTATACGGCTCTTTGGAATCTGACTGAGCTGCGCAGAGAAGTGAACTATACAGCACCCTGGAATGTAAACAGGTTTCTTACAAAGTGTAGCATAAAAATACCACATTGTAACAAACCTCTTGGCTATGATAATGGTCAATAGTACAGATCAGAGGTCTGCTTATTTATTTTTTTGGGTTTTAGTCCGACAGCATATCAATACGCGCAAGTTGAGCAAATCCAGAGAATACTTCAGCGGAAATGTTCCAATCATACTTTTAATTATTCATGTAAAATATGGACAGCTTTTGCTGAACGGTTTGTGTTAAAAAAGGCTTTCCGTTGCCTGTGAATACTGGAAAGGCTGTCATTACAACACTTACAGCTAGATGTTTGGTTGAGAACAGATATGGGCTGTAATCTGCTAAAACACCCTCATCTATTGTTCAATACTTATTGTCACACCTTTGAAGCATTCACGGAATTAGGCACATTATTTAATGTCAGTAAATGTTTGCAAGATTCCTCTCTCATCTGCCTTTGTTCTCTCACATACTTAAATTAGCGATTTTAATTGGTGAATACACTGTTCCCGGTGGCTTTTAATTCATTACTGTATACACAATCTGAGCTGTTCTAGTTCAAGTTACCGACAGATAATGCAAAAGCTTTTAGCTGCATTTTTAGAGTTTAGCATTACTTTTAAATACAATCAGTTGGGCAGTAAGACATGCCACCATGATATGTGCCAACTTTGCATTCATAGTTGTCACACTTAATTATCATGCCAAAATACAAGAAATATGTTGGCTTCAGGAGGTCTTTTGTCAAGTCTTTGTTTTTGTGTACAATTAACTGGCAAGAACGCTATATACTTAAGGGCTATTTTTGGTGAGCATAATTGTTGGGGAGTTGTTTTTATCAGCATGCCTCAATCCCCTTCACCGTGCCATATCGGGAGACACCCCTAACAGGAAGCATTTTTCAAAGCTGCAGCCCCAACAGCCCCCCACTAGCCATGATATTTGTTCATTTATCCGCCCCCCTCTACCCCGTTCTAGCGTGCGTGCCCACACTCCCCCCATCACTCCACATCTGTCAAAGTTGACCACTTTACAGGGGAACAGGTAGGCAGACGCCATCACCCAACCCCCCACTCCCCTCCACCTGTACCCTCAAACGCACAAATTCACACACGGGGCCGACTGCCAGAGATCCTGCTTTCCTGACTGAAGTGGAGAGGGGGGGGGTATGACAAAGACGACAGCTTGTGTGGGGGAACATTGTCTGCGGCTGCGACTAGAAATCTTTTCAGGAAAAACAGGATTTTATACACAATGGCCGTGGGTGTGAAGAAAGGGGGCACGTATTAAAAGGAGTGCCTTTATGTGCACAGAGCTACGGATTTTTAAACTGCATTTACATGGATATGGTCCAAAACACTCGTTTTTTTTCCCCGTTACCAGGTTTTAGTGTGACAGGCTGGATCAGAGAGGGCTTTCCAGGTTGTCCTTGTTTTCTAGGAGCATAATTGTGATTATGTAGAAGTAAGTGCCACACAATAAAACTGCTTTCGAAAATACCCATACAGTACTGTCTTGGGGGAAAAAAGACTGCCTTTATAGAAAGAAATCGACACAGATTGAATTCCTAGAATACAACATTCATGTGAAAATGTTTATTTAGGAAGATTGTTGGCTGTACTACACTCCTGATTACTGATAGGAAACCACAGTAGCTCATGGTCTTTGTGCAGCTTCAATCATCTCACCACAGCAACCAAAGCAGAGAGGTCAGTTTTTATAGAGACGTCAAAAAGGCTTGCTGGGCTATCAGCTACTGCATAGTGTGTGTGTCCAAGTGTGTGTTTACTTGTGCGTGTGTTTGTTGTATATGAACGGGGGATGGAGCTGACAACTGAGCGGAGGATTCTTATGTAATTCTCCCTTTAGGTGGCGGAGAACAGTGAGAGCAGCAGCCCACACTGAAGAAGAACCTGTTTGTTAATAAGCCGCGATAGCTCGATAATGTTACAAGGTGTTGGTGCTGGAAAAGAACTGGAAATAACAAGTGTCAGCATGTACAGGTACAACGCCGTCATCATAAAACGCGCCGGTTACTGCTACGGTGGTCGTCAAAAAACTCTCGCAATCCCAGGGAAATCTATGAGAGTTTTTAACATGCGTGCGTTAACAACAAGAAAAAATGGGACAAGCTAACATGGTGTAGCATCTGAATATGGCTGAGCAGCTGTGAGGGGTTTACAGAGAGAGGTCCAAAAGTTTAACTCTGTGTAGCACCACCTCCGACATTTCTCTGGCTGTAGTTGAACAGATGAGCACATGCTCTAAATGTTAAGCACCTCCAGCTGCGCTTTGGTGTAAAGGACTATTGTTGACTTGTACCAAGGGAGTTTCCTGATTGTTGTAAAAAAAAAAAGTGAAGTGCTTGCAAAAAACTCAATTTTTTGCAGGAATTTAAAATATATTATATTATCCTCTTATTGTGTGAACGCTTATGAAGCATTCACACTACTGTGATCCATTTTTCTTCCGTACGTTTTTCAGCATCTTTCTCGTTCCACATGTGCTATTTCAACAAATCATGTATCAACATGTTCAGCTCGTTCAGGAGAAGGGTACTATGACTTTTGATATTGGTGCAACTTTAGCTTTGTGAAATATTTAGCCTTTTCTGCTGTTTTATTTCATAGGAAATGAATTGAGCTCAATTTACATCCTTCAAATCTTTAAATCTGTTTAAAGCCTTTTACTGCTCCTTTCACATTTTGTTCTGGTTCAGCTTCTTTTAGCTTCCTTGTGTAAATTTAAACATTTTTTTCATCTACTTTCATCTACTTTCAGCTGTTTTTTTTCTCTGTTTTGTGACTCTGTTGTGTGAGGCTCGACTACTGCAACTCCCTGTTTATTGGAATCCCTGGTAAATACCTTCAGAGGCTTCAATATATTCAAAACAGTGCAGCAAGGATTTTGTTGAGAGTTCGTAAATTTGAACATATTACACCCATTCTCCATAACCTTCATTGGCTTCCTGTCACCTACAGAATTCAGTACAAAACTGCTCTCATTACACATCAATGCTTACACGGAACTTCACCAGATTATCTAAAGGACATTCTTGCACCATACTCATCCACCCGGTCTCTACGGTCACAGAACAGTCATCTACTTCACATTCCGAGAACCAAATTAAGGACCATGGGAGACCGGGCTTTCAGTGTGGCTGCCCCCCGCCTGTGGAACTCTCTTCCTGACTGCCTAAGAGCTCCACAGTCACTGGTTGACTTTAAGAGCGGCTTGAAGACCTTTCTTTTTAACCGAGCATACTCTGCCTCCTCATGATTCTATCTTTGATCTTAGTTGATACTGTTATTGATTTTACTTGTTTTATTACTTGTTTTATTGACATTTAATTCTGTTGCACTTTGTAGCCTTTGAGATTTTCATTAATGAAAAGTGCATTATGAATTGAATTCATTATTATTTTTATTATTACTTTTAGCTTCTTTCTGCTAAGTACATTTTTGTGCTTCTTCTAACTTCAGCTAATTTCAACTTGTTAGGCTCCTTTCAACTTATTTATGCAGTTTCAGCTTTTTCCGCAACTTCAGCTACTGTTTAGCTGGTTATACGCTTAGCTGTTTTTCAGTTAATTCCACATTTCTTGCACTTTTTAAACTTTTTTCTGCCTAATTCATAAAAAAGTGCTTTCTCAACTTCCTTCTGGTAATCTAAGCTTCTTTAAGCTTTTTTAGCTACTTTTCAGCTGTTTTTTCCAACGTTTTGTTTGTTTGTGCTAATTTCAGCTTCTTTCAGACAATTTTGACAATTTTGTGCTCATTACTGCTTCTTTCAGCCTAAATGGGCAAACAGGTTCTTCAAACTTTCTTCTGCTAATTGAAGCTTGTTCTACCTTTTCAGCTAGCTTGTTAGCTTTTTTTTTTTAGCTAATTTCAGAAGATGGTCTAGTGGCAGGGCTTTTGACTTGGGACCCGAAGGACGCGGGTTTGCGCCCCGGCCACTACCCACCTTGGGGTGTCTATGAGTGCACACCTATTTCTCCAGCTCCCCGGGCGCTTTCGGGCTGCTCACTGCACCACCTGGTAGGTGGTTGGGTTAAATGCAGAGACGAATTTCGTCTGTGCATGGGAAACATACGCAGATGACAGGAAAATACATTATTATTATTATTATTATTATTATTATTATAAATTCAAATTTTTGTGGTAATTTTTGCTACTTTCAGCCAAATTAACTTTTTTCTGCTAATTTCAGCTTAGTTATGCTTGTTTAACTTATTTCAGTTAGTATTTCACTCTTTATGCTAATTAGAGCTTTTTCAGCTAATTTCACAGATATTGCACTAATTTTAGCTTTTTTCATCCTAATTCAACAAAAATGTGCTCTTTCCACCTACTTCTGCTAAGTTAGGGTTCTTTCTGCTATTTTAGCTACTTTTCAGTGGTTTTTGTTGTTGTTGTTGTTGTTGTTGTTGTTGATAATTTCAGCCTTTTTCAGATAATTTTCACTTTTTTGTGCTCATTTCGGCTTCTTTCAGCCTAATGGGCACAAGTGTGCTCTCTCCACTTCCTTCTGGTAATTTAAGCTTCTTTCTACTTTTCAGCTATTTTTTGTTAATTTCAGATTTTAGAGCTAATTTACTAAATGTTGTGCTAATTTCTGCTTATTTAAACCAAATTCAGCAAATACGTGTTATTTCTGCTTTCTTCTGCTAACAGGCTTGTTCTTCCTTTTCAGCTACATTTCAGCATATTTTTAGCTAATTTCAGCATTTTGTTGCAAGTTCATTAGAAATAAGCATGCACACGTTTTTGGAAGAAATGCAATTAGTATTAGCTTTTATCCTCCTTATTTAAAGATAAATATAGGCTACAGGACTTCTTTAAGTTGTGGCACTATACTCTTTATCACATAAAAAAAAATATATTTAAATCCTGACGTGTATGCTGCTATTAAGATATGTAAAAGCAAGCGTTTGTCCTGTAGGTTAAGTTGAAACAAAAAATGACAACAGGTGCACCAAGCAGAATTTAGATTTGATCAAGCTGCATCACATGATTTGAAGGCAGAAGGCAGTTTTATGTAAAACAAACAAACAAACAAAAAAGTTTGCAAAACCATAAACAACCAAACTGTTAACCTGGGTTGTGAGCACATTTAGCAACTTTGGAGGGGAAAAAAATCACATTAAAAAGGAAAACTGTTCACTTGCTGAGCGCCCACCCCCTTGTCATAAGATATGGATGTCCCGTAAGGTTATTCGTGTTTGCTGGGGATTGAAGTGCTCAACTGGATTAAAAAAACACACTGCATATGTTTGGAAATCTGTTTCCCTGGGCGTATGAGTGGAATGAGCGAGCGTGAAGCAGCAGCTTGCGTCTTCTCCAAGAGAGAGGGCAGACACTCTCATCATTAGCTGGGCTACAATGTGCTCCTCTACCTGCTCCAATCTGCACAGCCAGGCTCCACTCTGACGCCAGACAGATGTTCCCCGCACTAGGTGCAAAGTATTTAGAGGGGGAAATGAGAGTGAGCAGAACAGAGGCAGAAGAATGGAAATATTCAGCAGAGTACACAATAAGAGTTTAATTATGAATAATACCATTGGCTCTTTGTTCTCGCAATGAAGCGAGCTATGGTTCACTTGGCCTTTGGGAAATTGTTTTTGGCTTCCATATGGGGGCAGCTGTCTGTCAAAAAATAAATGCTGGAATCACAACACGCCACAGTTGGGATAATTACAGGATAAAGAACAATGCAATTATGTATGTTTATTTGCAATATTGAGTAGGTATTTTGCTAAAACAAACTCCAAGGCTTTTGCAGAGTTTCAACACTTAATCCTATCATTTGGTGCCGGAAGGTTAGCAGCAATCTGCAACTGAGACTTTTCTTTTTTTTTACTGAGACTGAGTGTAACTTAAGATAAAGTTATATAGTCAAGACAGCTGTTTTAAATATGCAAAAATATGTCTGTACGAAAACAAATAATGTGCCATACTTGAAGGACTGTGATAGTTAAGACTTTTGCATAAAAACATGCAGTTACTTTACTTTTTCATCTGAAAAGACCCAAACTAAAATAATATTATAAAAAAAATGAGTTTACAAGTCTTGGACTATAAAATTATACCAAATATGATAAAATATCACAATCAATCAACTAAACGTACATAAGAACTAAAAGCCCAGTAATTACTGAGCTAAGATCATTTTATGATTAGAAGGGAGGGATTGTAGCCAATTTGGTCAAACCATGTACCGTATTTTCCGATCTATAAGTCACACCTTTTTGCCTAATTTGCATGCCCTGCGACTAATAGAGAGGTAAGACTTGTTTATGGATTTTTCCCCATATTTTTAGACCAATTTTTGGCTCAGATATGACAGTTTTTCATTTTGGCAAAAAAATGATGCAGTACCACTTTTGTCCGCTAGGGTACACGACCGTTCCCACCTCATGTGTCCGACGGCAGCCTCCTCTGGTCGGACTGACTCTGTCGCAGCCCGGCCTCCTGCTTTGGAGCTCTGACACTTCCAGAGAGTCCACTGACCGTTTCGAGCTCATGTGTCCGAAGGCAGCCTCCCCTGGTCGGACACACTCTGTCGCAGCCCGGCCTCCTGCTCTGGAGGTATGAACTACTAAAGCACAGGACAGATTTTGTTGAAACTTACAGAAAGTGTTTACTGGGTAGACATTTACAAACTGTTAGCTGTAGGAGATGCTTAGAGCTAAATTTCGATGTTTTAGCAATGTAGATGTTTAGCGGTTAGCTTGTAGCTCCGTGTTTTTAACGGGTACTATTTTGGAAAATAGCTCATAAACCACACAGCAGATTTTCTTTAAACTTGCAGAAAGTAATTACTTGGTGGTCATTTACAAACTGTTAGCTGTATGAGATTTTTGAGCTAAAATTCGATTTATTTATAATTTATTTTCGCAGCGCACGCGACGGTTTGGAAGAAGTCAAAGCGAAACAATTTAAATCCAGCTGATTTTACCATTTCGTGAATTTATTAAGGAACGGTTAAGCTTAGGAACCCTTGTGCTATAATGTCAGCTAAGAAATATATATTTTTAAGCGTTTATTTAGCTAAATTTTAAAGAAATAAAGCCGTCCCATCCGCACGCACACGTAGCAAAACTACTTTTTTAAATCCAGCTGATTTGACCATTTCGTGAATTTATTAAGGAATGGTTAAGCTCAGGAACCCTTGTGCTATAATGTCAGCTAAGAAATATATTTTTAAGTGTTTATTTAGCTAAATTTTAAAGAAATAAAGCCGTCCCACCCATGTGCGTGCACGTAGCGAAACTACTTTTTAAATCCAGCTGATTTGACAATTGCGTTCATTTATTAAGGAAAAGTTCAGCTAAGACATCTTTGCTATAATTTTCAGCAAACAAATAATTGTTTTTACCGTTTTAATCTTGTAAAGTCCTTCCATGCTCGCTCGCTCCTGTGGCCGCCATTTTCAGCAGGGCAAATGACGCACTGACGCGTTGCGCAGCGGTGACGCATAATAGATGCGACTTAAATAAAGGTGCGACGTGTTTCCAATTTATTGCCAATAATTGGACAAAGCGACTTATAGAAAGGTGCGAGTTATCAGGCGGAAATACGGTAAATGATATTTTGCTCAGTCTCATGCAATATCTCACTAAATGTATTGGTGTTCAGCGTATGTGCTAAGGATGACTCTTGGCTACTACCACAACAGATTTTAGCTTCATATCTAAGATAGAGCCATATTTGGGTTTGCTTATGTCGACAAGTTGTTGTTGGCTCCAATAGTTAATTAGCTGTAGCTGTAAATCCAGTGGTTTAGAAGATATTTTGCTAACATGGCAAACAGGGTTGATACCAACAGGTAATGCCAACATTTGTTGAAGATGTCGCAGTGTGTTGTGGATGACTCTCAACTACACCCACACCACATTCCAGTAAACTATCTGTAGAATTAACTGAGATGTAGCTATTTTTGTGTTTCCTAACATCAGTTAGCTGTGTCTGCCATCTTGAATTGAGTTGACTGCAAAATATAATTGTAAATGTACATCCAGTGATTACTCTCTGCAAGTTTGATTAAAATCTGTCCAGTGGTTTGTGAGCTGTTTTGCTAACAGATAAGAGTTAACTACTGTACAGTACAGGTAGTTAATAGAAAAGTTTAAAAAACTGATATTCTGTCTTCATTTAGCTCTAAAAGTACAAGTTGGGGATTACTCTCAGCTACTATCCCTTCAAATTTTAGTTTGATATCTGCAAAAGTGAGTTACTGTATAACAATTTTTGTGTTTGCTAATATCGAATGGTTGTGGCTAGGCCTGTCACAATAACAAATTTTGCTGGGCGATTAATTGTCTCAGAAATTATTGCAATAAACGATAATATTGTTTGAAATTTGACAATAATTAGTGATTATTGTAAAATTTTAGAAGAAATGTTGGTTACCCTGATGCATGCTCAATAATCCAGGTAGAAAAATCTAAAAAAGCTAAGTCTGGTCCTCTGGACATTCAAAAAACAAAACAAAACAAAACAAAAAAACTGTAGAAACGTTACGTCTTTCGTCCGAAAGACTTCCTCAGTCTGAGATGCTGTATTCAGCTCAGTCTTATAAATAGCACCCTCTCACAGTGGATCAATCAGTTTGCTGCTGACAGCCGAAACCAGCTGCTCACATGATCAAGGAGGACCATCAGCCTAACGATGGATCGTTAGCATCCTGATGGTACAGGTTTTTTTTATTGCTTAGTTTTGTTTTTTGAATGTCCAGAGGACCAGACTTAGCTTTTTTTAAATGTTGGTTAGTTTTTGTGTGTAGTACTTTTTTGACCACTGGATGGCAGTATAAGACGTGTGAATTGAAGGATGGATAGTGAGGGAGTGAGCAGAGTGTCTCTTTAAGCAAAATGGGAGGGAGGCCCATTGACATGACATGGGCTATCTTTTGTTCCTGTTTTTCGGTTCTCAAAATGGCGGACGCTCTATGACATAGAGACATTAAAAGCTTTGTGTGAAAAATGCTATGCTAAAGAGCTCAAACCCACATGTGGTTTGAGCTTTTTAGCATAGCATTTTTCACACAAAGCTTTTAACTAAAAAAATCAGTAAACAAGTTATCAGATTCTTTTTGCAGAGAAAAACAACTTTTTACACAAAGGCACAGGTTTCAACCGTGAATTTTGGAGTTTCAACAAGACGGAAGTTTTTCCCCGAGGTCAGCCTGTAGCTTACCTCGTAGCTTAGCTTCTCAGCTTAGCTGCTTTTAACAATCCAAAAACATGATTTTGGATGGTTAAAAGTAAACAGATTTTAAAGAGAAAAGAGAAACACCATACCATACCATTTTATTTATAGAGCACTTAGATGGTGTAGTGGCTAGGGAATCAGACTTGGGATCCGAAGGACCCGGGTACGAACCCCGGCCACGGCACACCTTGGGGTATCTATGAGTGCACATCTATTTTCCCCAGCTCCCCGGGCGCTGACTACGGCTGCTCACTGCACCACCTGGTGGTGGTTGGGTTAAATGCAGAGGCCAATTTCGTCTGTCAAGTATGGGAAACATACACAGATGACAAAAATGTGACATTTATTTTTTTTATTTATTTAAAACGGCAACAAGGCCAACCAAAGTGCTGTACAAACAGACAAAAAACAGGCAACACATAAGCAACATACAAAATGAAGTAAAAACCGAATATAGACATATAAACATTGTAGATAATGAATATAATGACCAACCTGTGTGAAGCAAACAGGTTCAAACACAGATCATCTGGTGTTGAAAGCAACGGAATAGTAGTGGGTTTTTAAACGGGATTTGAAAACCGAGAGGGAGGGAGACTGTCTGACAAGCAGAGATAACTCATTCCAAAGTCTTGGGCCTGCTACAGAGAAGGACATTGTCACCTCTGCACTTGAGATGAGTTCCTGGAACTGTGAGAAGTAACTGGTCCGCTGACCTCAGAGAACGTTGTGGGACATACAGCTGTAGCAAATCAGAGAGGTGGGGGGTGGGGGGAGACTGTTCAGAGATTTGTAGACATACAGGAGAATTTTGAACTGGATTCGAAGGTGAACTGGTAACCAGTGCAGGGAGGCCAAGACGGGTGTAATGTGCTCTCTTTTGCCTGTACAGTGTACTGGTTAAAAATTGGTCCGGTGGTGGGGTCCGGTAGAAGGACGGGCCATCGGATGTTATCCTGGACTATGGGGGGTTCGGGGCCTGGGGGTTTGCCGTGGGCGAGGCTGGCGTTGAGCTCTCCCTTGGGCTGTTTGGACTCGGGTGTTCTGTCCTGTCGGCTGGGCGCGGGTTGGGCCGGATCTTGGATGTCGGCTCCTCTCCGCCCCAGAATGAATGGGTCTACCTCCTGGGTTTGGGCGTGGGCTACCCCATGTAGGGGGCAGGTACATGTCTTGGACCTGGGGGGTATAGAGTGCGTATCGGGAATATGAATGGAATGTGTCGTTATTGTATGTCTGAATGAGTGAGGATGAGGATGAGGATAAGGGTGGGACTGTATGATTGTGTCTGTGTATGAATGGCTATTTGTCAGGCTGGGACTTAGACTACCCCCTCTTTGATACAGCTGGGGGTGCTCGGTGTTGCACCCCTACCATGTGGCCCCCTAGTGGGGTGTACCTTTACCTGCCGGTGCACATGGGGCCCTCGGTGTCGGGGGCTGGATGCTTGGACGTGTGTCGGCTCAGCCTTGGGGCTGCCTGGTGGGGCTCGGGTTCTCTGGTTCTGTTGGCCTAGGCCTGGGGGATGTACGTCCTCAGTGCCCAGGCTTTGCTGCTTAGGCCTGGAGCCACATTGGTGCAATGGGTTCCGACGGGGACCTATGATGAGTCTGTCGCTATTGACCCCGAAAGGTCATTGCGTGTGGTCGCTGGTGGGGCTCTTCCGGTTCTCCCCTTTGGTCCGATCTGAATGGTGGGTGATTGGTTTGTCCTGTTTGGGTGGCCCTGGGGGCTCCATGCTCGGGGTCTCTTTTGGGATCTGGTCCCCCCTTTGTCTGGCTCGGGTCTTGGGGTTTGGGTCTCTGATGCTTCACGGTCGCTATTGATTGTTCTATTAGAGAAGCCTTATACACTTATGCATGCTCACAACCATACACAAATAGATGCAGGGATGCATATGTAGGTATCATATGTAGATACTATATGTAGATGTGTATGTGACAGCATATGCATGTATATATATATATATATATATATATATACATATATATATATATATCCATCCATCCATCCATTTTCTTCCGCTTATCCGGGGTCGGGTCGCGGGGGTAGCAGCCTAAGTAGGGAGGCCCAGACTTCCCTCTCCCCAGCCACTTGGAGCAGCTCCTCTGGGGGAATCCCAAGGCGTTCCCAGGCCAGCCGAGAAACATAGTCCCTCCAGCGTATCCTGGGTCTTCCTCTGGGTCTCCTCCCGG
>JBBPBX010030290.1:23070-35284 GCA_038048925.1 Garcialebias charrua
TATTTAGTCAGTCACCAATTGTGCAAGTTCTCCCACTTAAGAACACGAGAGAGGCCTGTTATTGACATCTTAAATAAACCTTAACTTTGAGAGACAAAATGAGAAGAAAAAAAGATGGTCCGAAAAGCAAATTGTCTGATTTTTAAAGAATTATTTTGCAAATAAGGGTGGAAATAAATAAATTCTTTAAAAATCAAACAATGTGATTTTCAGATTTTTTTTCTTCTCATTTTGTCTCTCATAGTTGAGGTCTACCTATGATGCCAATTAAAGGCCTCTCTCATCTTTTTAAGTGGGTGAACTTGCAGAATTGGTGACTGACTAAATACCTTTACCCCCACTCTATCTGTACGTAAAAATTATTCTGTGTCACGGATAAGATCCTCTCTCAAATTGACTAGAGCTGCACATATCCTCAAAATCTTGTCTATTTTAGGAGCCATGTTTATGGGAACAGTTTGAGATTAAATGTTGTAAACTTTCAAACGTCGGATTGCTCTTTCAACATGAATTCTAACATTTGCAATCCGACGCGTATTTGTTACCTGTTCCTCAGTTAGCTGTCTCTTTTTTTTGTGAAAGAATGAATTACTAATCTAACTTTTCTCTCAAAGAGCAACTTTTTTATTGTAAAACCTCTGTCTGCCATGACTTCATCACCAGGTTTCAGGTAGTTTAATATTCCGGAGTCCATTGTGATAAATTTGTCACTACATCGACCGCCATATGCCGCAGATAAAAACATGATTAGTCCACATGGTGCAATAGCTACCAAATATTTGATTGTGTTGTTTGAATAGTAGTGACTGTATGATTCACCTCTTGAGCCCAGATTTTTGGGTTTCTGAAACAGGCTCTCACTGCAGTCTACAATACATGTAGTGTTCGGAAAGTTCTTCTTGAAGGCTGCAGGCATAGTAGCTTGAATTTTTTGTTTTGGCAGCCATGGAATTAATGGTCGGCAATGTTCCTCAAGTCTGTCTAACCAGTATGAAATGATCTTGCTAGCCCTGCTTTGCGATATATTAAACTGGCGGCTTAGGTCACCCAGAACACGATTAGTCTTTAATTTCATTAGTGTCATAAGGACTTGATCTCGTACAGGCATTGTAAATTCATTGATGTCATCTTCCAATGCTGACACAAGACTGTTAAATGCTTCTAAGGCTATACCAGTGTACAGCAAAGCGTCTGCATCATTTTGTAGAAGAAAACATGCAACTTCATCACACTGAGTATACTTGTCATGGACATCTTTTCTTACAGACGTCTTGCAGTACTGATGATCTTTTAGCGAAGGGTTCTCCCACTGTGTGTGGACTGAGTTTAGATGTGGCTTAGGAGGTTGTGTGGAGATGCCCGTCTGGTCTGGGATGACTGATGGTGAATCCACAGTGCATTCTGCATAACACAAAAATACAAAATCAAATCAGCATAACAGAATCTGTCAAGTGTCACTTAGCTTATTACGTTTTAGGAAGGGCATTTTTAATTCCACACTTTTACACACATGATACATCATACATGTCAATAGTGCTGTTTTTGTGAGAGTTCCACTGCCTGCAGCTCTGCCTCCTGATTGGTCGCTGATTTCCACCAGCTGGCGGCCATCCATCTGACCAGGACCTTCTACTGCTTAAGGCTTCAGTCCAGTGTGACTCATCCCTGGAGCATTGTATCCTTATTGGTATTTATGCTTTTGGCCAGTGAACTTTATGTTGTACAAGAGTTACTTACCATCGTTTTCTGTGCTTACAGTCCTCCAGTCTCCTTGACTCCTGTCTGGCTCCAGACTCCCGTGGTCCTGGCGCGTATCCTCCGTGCCTCGCATTCCAGCCACACGCCCGTCCACCCTGTGTGGCACGTTCTCCTGGCACCCGTCTCTGGTGATCTCTGGTGGTTCACATCCATGCCCAACACCTGCTCTTCCAACTGTAATGAAAATACAAGCAAGCATTATTGAGTGCAACAAGTGGACTCCTCTGACTCAACTCTCTTCCCCAGGATCTCCAGGAGACGACCCATTGTAAATGGTCGCACTGTAAATAATAATCAAGGTTCTTTTAATAATTGAATCTTGTCCTTTCTGGTCTCATATCACTCTGGGTTCCCCGCATTGTGACAGTTTTAGGGGGGCTTTAGCCCCCTAAAACGCTCCTAAGCCCCATCAAAATATGTTATAATATTAAAATATTGTGATTAGATTTTAGTTTTTCATCCTTAAAAAAAATTAGTTGGAGCTAGGTTGCATTTAAAAATTTTTTTTACGAGTTTAAATGGAGGTTCCTTTTCAGCTGTGTCTGTTTTAAATAACCTGCCTCTAATAACTTCACCATATTCTTAACACAATCCCTAGACTTTTACTATTCTTGGTGACTAATCTCCCCCCATGTTTTGTTTCAATGTTTTGTCTGTATTTGGGAAGTGGATTGCTGAATTTTACCATGTTGCTAAATAAAAAGCTATTCTAGGACAGTAGTCACCTCTGTTAGCATACTAACCACTTTGTCTTTAAGATTTGGATTTGACTGCCAATTAATAACTTTCTCTTACTGATAAAGTATTTTGGAATTAAATTAATAATGTACTATCTCTGCATAACACTTTGTACCGCAACAAGCTACCGCTAATGCTAACACCGCAGCTGGCTAGCATTGATGCTAACACTGATAGCTAAGCATGATGATTAAAATGTGAAACGGGGCCAAATCACATTTACAATTTCACTGACCGGGAACAGATTTGGCCGTTTTGTCGATGTTGCTGGACGCTGTCTGGCTCACAGTGGTCCAGATTAGATGCTTTCTTTTCTTTGGTGAGGCCCGGTCACAGCCCAGAAACAGCTCCGGGTTGGGGTGTTGCTCTGTGGGCTTTTTATCAATAAAATGAAAGGAGCAAACATTAACTCTCTTCGGGGGGAATTTGAGTTTTAAAGCTGCCAGCCACGCTCGTTTTCGATCCTCCTTCCTTGGCATGGAGTGCAATGCGTACCGCGTTGGGCACACACAGGCCTTGTGAAGTTGATGATGTTCGAAACAATGCATTTCTAGCTCGTCTTTCAGTTTTCTTGATCTGTTGTGACAGCCAACAACAGCACAAGTTGAACCCAAACTCATATTTAATTAATTAATCCTCCTGCTACAGCACAATATACCTGAATTTTTCTGTTGCTCTAGTGATTCTCTTTCTCTCAACCACCTCTCTTTGGAACGTTCTTCTTCTTCTGGTGTTTTTTGAGCGGTTGGTCATTTGGAACGTTGGCGCACCGGATGTAGAAAACCGGCAGGAGACGGTATAGGACTGTCATGGTAGCCCACATACGCTCTGGCAGAATAAGGTGGATAAAGGGTGTCACAGTTTTTTTTGGTCAAGGACAGCACAATAAACAATGTTACATGTTAAAAAATGAAGCAACCGTTGTCTTGTACAAAGGTTTTCTAGCCACAGGCTAATTTGCAAACCCAGTCCTTGGTTGGACTTTTATATAAAAACAGCTAAAATAAAATTAAAATTTAATTAAGATTAAACAGTTTCCTATATAAAAACATCTCAAATTAAATTAAAATTAAATTAAGTATGTAGTTCCTACATCTATAAAGGGCGTCACAGTTCTGGAATCTCTAGAGGGTGCCACTTTTCCAGCATCTCTAGGGGGTACCACAGTTCCGGCGTCTCTAGAGGGTACCACAGTTCCAACATCTCTAGAGGGCGTAACGGTTTCTGCGCCTCTAGAAAGCATCTTCCATGTTTCCTGGCCCGAAGGGTCCCAGTAGGGGGCCCCTCAAGTTTCCTGTTCCGAGGGGTCCCAGGGGGGAGCCCCTCAAGTTTCCTGTTCCGAGCGGTCCCAGGAGGGAGCCCCTCAAGTTTCCTTTTCCGAGAGGCCCCAGGAAGGAGCCCTACGTACGTCTGTTCTTTGTGGACTTCACATCTGCCTTCAACACCATGATCCCCCAAACTCTGATAGACAAACTATCTACACTTGGACTAAGCCCCTCTATTTGTAACTGGGTACTAGACTTCTTAACAAACAGACCACAGTCCGTGAAGATCCACAACTTCTCCTCCTCCACCATAACCCTCAGCACTGGCTCTCCTCAAGGATGTGTGCTGAGCCCCCTTCTGTTCACTCTGCTCACATATGATTGTACAGCCACACTTCCAGGCTGTCATATTGTTAAGTTTGCAGATGATACAGCGGTGGTGGGATGCATCACAAACAATGATGAGTCCAGCTACAGACAGGAGGTGGAACACCTGGAGAGCTGGTGCAAAGAGAATAATCTTCACATGAATGTGAAGAAGACAAAGGAGATGATTGTGGACTTCAGAAGGAACAAACACACCCACGCCCCACTGAAAATAGGTGGGTCTGCAGTGGAAGTGGTCTCCAGCTACAAATACTTGGGTGTACACATGAATGATAATCTCAGCTGGAGCAACAACACCACCAGCCTGATCAAGAAAGGTCATCAGAGACTCTACTTCCTCAGACGGCTGAGACGTGCTGGTCTGAGCAGCCCAGTTCTCACCTCGTTCTACAGGTGTGCAGTGGAGAGCGTCCTGTGCTCCAGCATCAACGTGTGGCATGGAGGCTGCACAGTTGAAGAGAGGAAAGCTCTACAGAGAGTGGTGAAGGCTGCACAGAAGTCTGTTGGAGTCAGTCTCCCCACCATCACAGACATTTACACCTCCAGATGCAGGAAAAGAGCCACCTGCATCATGAAAGACCTCACTCACCCAGCACACTCACTCTTTGCCCCACTCCCCTCAGGACGGAGGTTGAGGAGCATCAAATGTAGAACCACTAGACTGAGGAACAGCTTCTACCCTGAGGCTGTTAGACTCATGAATAAATAAAAATAAAATAAAAAATAAACACTGCAAAATATCACATTGTGCTGATGCTGATCTGTTTTCTTGTTGCTGTGTTCATCTGTGACCATCTGCTCATACAAACTCATGTTCGTGCTGCTGTTTATTCCCACTATATTAGGCTTAGTGTATTACTAGTTGATGTTTTTCTTAGTTAATTCTAGATGTTATTACTGTTTTTCTCTTGCATTTGTTGTTGGATGTAACTGGGACCCCGTGTACATAATCTCGTTTTCATCACATGTACCACATGCGGTGCAAATGACAATAAAGACTCTCTGACTCTCTGACTCTGACTCTCTGACTCATGTTTCCTGTTCCGAGGGGTCCTAGGAGGGAGCCCCTCAAGTTTCTTGTTCCGAGGGGTCCCAAGAGGGAGCCCCTCATGCTTTCTGTTCCGGGTGGGCCCTGGAGGGCATCTTCCATGCCATCTGCTGTCAAGTTGTCTGCATATCGAACGTTGAAGATCCTGCAGACGAAGATTCAGATCTTGTCGATGAAGATTTGGATCCTACCACAGAAGATCTTGATTCTCTAACGTTTAAGGACGCCTCTACATAAACAGAGGGTCCCTACACGCCGACACCTCTACATCAACAGAGGATCCCCACACAGCCAACGCCTCTACGTCAATGGATCCACATGCCCCAGACGTCTCCAGATGTCTCACAGCCAGACATCTCACAGCCAGACGTCTCACAGCCAGACATCTCACAGCCAGATGTCTCACAGCCAGAGGTCTCATAGCCAGATGTCTCACAGCCAGACATCTCACCGCCAGACGTCTCACAGCCAGACGTCTCCCCGCCAGACGTCTTGAAGCCAGACGTCTCGAAGCCAGACGTCTCAAAGCCAGATGTCTCAAAGCCAGACGTCTCACCGCCAGACATCTCACCGCCAGACGTCTCACCACCAGGTATCTCACCACCAGACGTCTCACCGTCAGACGTCTCTATGTTTAATGAATTATCTACGCTCGACGACTCCTCATCTCACGTCTTCTTACCAAGGGCGTCTGAGTGACGGACTCCCGTCCGTCCGCCTGATGTGCTGTTGACTGATGGACAGTCTCCCGGTGGCCTGCCTGACGGGTTCTTTGACTGATGGATGGCTGCCCACCTGATGTGCTGTTGACTGATGGACGGCCTCCCGGCCACCCGCCTGACGTGCTGTTGACTGATGGACGGCCTCCCGCCTGATGGGCTTTTGACTGCTGGATGGCCTCCCGGCCGCACGCCTGCCATGCCGTTGCCTGATTAAGATCTTCTGACCGCCCTTTTTGAACGTTTAATGGTTTCTTAGTTCTAGTCTTTGTGTTTAGTTCCCGTAGTGTTTCTTAGGTCTAGTTTGCATTTCGTTTTCATAGTTTTTTAGTTTTAGTCCTTGTGTTTAACTTTCTATCTCATATTTAGTCTTCAAGTTTAGTATTTATCCCAGGCTCTGTTCCTGTTGGTTTTTGGTTTCCTGTCCTTGTGTCTTCTCGTGCCCGCCATCCCTACGGTTCCTCCCTCCACCCACCCTGGTTTTTGGGGGGGATTATTTGAGGATGCCAGGGGGTGTCTTTGAGGGGGGGGGGGTACTGTAAGGATGGCTCCCTCTACTGGTCAGTCCCCATCCCTACTCCTTCTGGTTTCTATGTCTGCAGGTGTTTATGATTTCAGTTTAATTATGGTGTGTATATTAGTTAGCGTTCATGTGTGTTTCATTGTCGGGTCAGTCGTCTGCATTCCCTGATGTCTTGTCAATACCTCCATGATTCTTCCACAGTTCCTAGGTTTTGTGAGTACTGCCACGTCAGTCTTTTGGTTTTGAATTATTAAAGTGTTAATTTATTTTACTACTCGAGCCTCAGAGTGTCTGCTTGTCTGCACCACTGGGTTCATTCCACAACACACGATCCTGACACTTTGTGTATATTTCTTATATTTCGTAGTCTTACTTTCCGTCTTTCCTTTCTTTCTATCCTATTTAAAAAAACACTACACTAGATAATTATTAAAATAAATATTTCATAATAATGATGTGGAGAGGATGGCTGTAAGGGGAGAAGGGAGGCCATCAAGAGAAGAAAAAAAAAACAATATCTGTATCTATAACTGTGAGGATGTCACATGTTCCTCACCTGATTCTCTTCTTAATTGTCCACAGGTGTCTTCCTCTTGTCTCATTAGTGATCACTATTTAGTCTCTGTGACTTTCACATGAGAAGGCAGTTGGGTTCCTGACTTCACATGAGAAGGAGCTGGTTTCCTGAGGCTGCAGAGGAAAGTCCTTGCGCATGACGTTAATCGAGCATTGTCCTTCCATGGTGTCATGATCTGCTGGTCTGCTCCACCTGCTCTCCCACGGGCTTCTGCTTTGTCTGCACCAAGGGTCCCCTTTGGGGGCCTGGTAAGTTTTTGCTGCCTCACCAGCAATTCATCCTGTATGATGTTAGTGCAGTTCACTAATTGTCGTTTTTGTCTCTCCGAGCCATCTGGTCCTCCTGCTTTGGGTCCATCCTTCCACGCCGGCCAGTCCAGATTCCAGCTAGAATCGGCCCTGGCGTTCCAGCGAATCCAGCTCCTGCCCAGATCGTGACAATAACCAGTTTGATGGTGCTAAGATGGTTTCTGGAGATATCCAGAATCCAACTCTGTTGGATTTTTTACCTGGATTATTGACCATGAATCAGGATATTTTGAACCACTTTTGCCATGACTGTCTCAAACAATTTGGTGGGAGCCAGTTTGGTTGGTTACTTTCCTTCCCTCCATTGACTATGGTGACATTATTTACAAGTACATGAACACTCCTACAAGCACCCTGCAGATGTTGGATGCTGTCTATCACGGTGCTCTAAGATTCATAACTGGTTGTAACTACTGTACTCATCACTGCACCCTGTATTCACTGGTCAACTGGTCATCACACAGGTTCTCACACTGGTAGAGTGCAGATCAAATTTGGCAAAAGGGCCAAATAAAATGAAAAGTAAATGCTTTTCATTTGAGATGCTTTTATATGATAGTCTGTTGTTGTCTGTACCTCATTTGTGTTTTTTGTTTAAAACAGGTTTCTCTTTTAAATGAATCTTAGTGACTCATTGAGACGTATATTTTGTTGCACTGGGTTGTTCATGTTCTCCTTCAAATGTCAAATTGTGGGATTCAGCATTTTAGTTCTCCTGCACTTCCCTGTCTTTCTCTTCCTTGTTTAGCTTTTGTCACACCTGTCTGTACTTCCAGTCACCCCAGATGTTTGTCATCATGTCTCATTAAGTGTCTGTATAAAGTCAGCATCTCTTCACTACTCCTTTGGCCGTTCATGTTTTGTACCCTCCTCTCATCATCCCCTATACAAAAGTGTTGTTTTTGCTCCGTCAGCATTTTCTTTTCTTCTTGTAAAAACCAATTGTTTATTTTACATCCGAGTCTCCTGGCTCTGCCTGCACATGGGTTCAACAACTTTAAAGTCGAACATGTTACACATTTGCAAAATAATTTTCAACTAAGTTTAACTTTGTATCAAGCTTGTTGCTTTCATATGGTTTTTACCAAAACACTATTTTCTATAGTGTTTTGGGAATAATTCGAATTTACATAAAATAAACATTTTTCTAAACTGTATTTCAGGGTCAGATTTTTTTAATCAATCTCTGTGATCAGCACTTAAACAATAAAAAAATGAACGAATTTAATAAACATAATAAACATAATATGTCATAATATAAACATAATAAACATAAACAAACATATAAAAAGATGTTTGTTTTTGAATACTGACATTTAGCAATAAGTTGTAATTTGACCCAGTTTAAGGACATGAATGAAGCTTGGGAGGCAGTCACTTTTAAAATATCCAGTGTACTGATTTGTTGAATAGGTCACATGCTCACTGTCTGCCCAAACATGTATTGCATTGCTTTTTGATTCCACATGTGGCAAACATATTACATATAACTTATTCACATATGCTGCCAAAATGTTTTGAGAACTTGCAAAAAACATCCCTGAGTGCACCCACATATTAAATGTGCTAAAAATTAAACAACTGAGCAACGCTTAGCAATGCCTCAGTATGGAGGAAGAAATGGTAAGAATTTTCCATTATCCTTTGTATTGTGAAGTCAGTCACACTTGTCCTCATTACTTTTTTAAGAAAACATGTAACAGTATGTGCGTTGTGAAATTAGTTTCTTTAACAGCTTTTTCATTCTTATTTATTTTGACACCTGGGGCAGATTAAGAATAATTGAAAGTAAAAAAATAAAAAAATAAGTGGCTCATTTTGTAGAGCTGTTGTCTCTCAGAGAGAAGGTTGCCAAAATTAATCCTGGCCATTGTCACGTTGTGGTGCGGTGAGTGATTGAGTCCCGTGGTACAGACAGGTAGACTTCAGAGGCACGAGTAAAACCAAAATACTTTAATAAGAAGAAAACAAAACAACTGACGTGGCAGTTACAAAACTATATGGACGCTCTACTATGGCTGAGTACTAACACTAAACACTAAACACTAAACATGAAGACGAGAAGTACTCACAGACCAAGGAGCTGGGACACGACACACCAGGGAACAGGGACAATGACCCGACAATGAGACACACATGAACCCTGACTAATATACACAACCTAATTAATGCTGAACACAAACACCTGTGACGCTGAGCAGACAGACCAACAGAGGAACAGACACAAGATGTAAGGAGGGGATGGAGCCAATCCTTACAGTACCCCCCCCCTCAAAGACGCCCCCCGGCGTCCCAAAAAACACCCCAAAAACACAGGGCGGGCAGAGGGAGGAACCGTAAGGACGACGGGCACGAGAAAACACAAGGACAGGGGACAAAACACAAGGACAGCAAACCAAAAACCGACAGGAACAGGGCCTGGGACAAAAGCTAAACACAAAAACAAAACTAGAACACTAACGAGCGCCCAAACAACGAGGCCAAGATGTCGACCTCGGGCATGGACCCCTCAGGTGGACGACCGGGAGACTGTCCATTGCGCAGGACCCCCTCCGGTGGACGACCAGGAGGCAGTCCACACTGCAGAGAAACCTCAGGCGGGCGTCCCGGGGGCCATCCATCGAGCAGGAACTTCCATCGAGGACGAGGCCTCAGGACGGTCGAAGACGAGGGTGGGACCCTCCAGGGCCCACCTAAAACAGGAGCCCCCTCATGCAGCGCAGCGGCGCCAAGCGTAGAGACGTCTCTGGGCGTCGAGACATCAGACGTAGAGACCTCGAGCGTGGAGACCTCGAGCGTGGAGACCTCGAGCGTGGAGACCTCGAGCGTGGAGACCTCGAGCGTGGAGACCTCGAACGTGGAGACCTCGAGCGTGGAGACCTCGAGCGTGGAGACCTCGAGCGTGGAGACCTCGAGCGTGGAGACCTCGAGCGTGGAGACCTCGAGCGACCACCCGGAGCAATAAACGCGAGGAGGTCTCTCCTGAGACCCCTCCGGACAGCAGTGAGGGTGTCTCTCCTGAGTCCCCTCCGGACAGCAGTGAGGGGGTCTCTCCTGAGTCCCCTCCGGACAGCAGTGAGGGGGTCTCTCCTGAGACCCCTCCGGACAGCAGTGAGGGGGTCTCTCCTGAGACCCCTCCGGACAGCAGTGAACGTGAGAGGATCCCTCCAAGGACCCCTCAAGACAGTAGAGGTGAGGAGGTCTCTCCTGAGACCTCTCTGGACAGCAGTAGACGTGAGGGGGTCTCTCCTGAGACCCCTCTGGACAGCAGTAGACGTGAGGGGGTCTCTCCTGAGACCCCTCTGGACAGCAGTAGACGTGAGGGGGTCTCTCCTGAGACCCCTCTGGACAGGATACGTGAGGGGGTCTCTCCTGAGACCCCTCTGGACAGAGACGTGAGGGGGTCTCTCCTGAGACCCCTCTGGACAGCAGTAGACGTGAGGGGGTCTCTCCTGAGACCCCTCTGGACAGCAGTAGACGTGAGGGGGTCTCTCCTGAGACCCCTCTGGACAGCAGTAGACGTGAGGGGGTCCCTCCAAGGACCCCTCTGGACAGGATACGTGAGGGGGTCCCTCCAAGGACCCCTCTGGACAGCAGTAGACGTGATGGGGTCTCTCCTGAGACCCCTCTGGACAGCAGTAGATGTGAGAGGGTCCCTCCAAGGACCCCTCTGGACAGGATACGTGAGAGGGTCTCTCCTGAGACCCCTCAAGACAGGATACGTGACCCTCCATCGACGTGGAGGCGTCAGCAACGAGTGGACCCTCCATGGATGTGGAGGCATCTGCGGTGAGTGGACCCTCCATGGATGTGGAGGCATCTGCGAGGAGTGGACCCTCCATGGATGTGGAGGCGTCAGTGAGGAGTGGACCCTCCATGGATGTGGAGGCGTCAGTGAGGAGTGGACCCTCCATGGATGTGGAGGCGTCTGCGATGAGTGGACCCTCCATGGACGTGGAGGCGTCTGCGAGGAGTGGACCCTCCATCGACGTGGAAGCGTCCGTCGCGCTGGGACCCTCCGTAGACGGCGAGGGACCCTCTGGAGACGGCGAGGGACCCTCTGGAGACGGCGAGGGACCCTCTGGAGACGGCGTAGATGCAACGCCCTCAGTTGGTGATGTAGCGCCCTCTGTAGACGATGCAGGAGCAGCTGCTTCAGGCAGAACGGCACCCCCTGGTGCTTCAGGCAGAACAGCACCCCCTGGTGCTTCAGGCAGAACAGCACCCCCTGTAGGTGCTTCAGGCAGAACAGCACCCCCTGTAGGTGCTTCAGGCAGAACAGCACCCCCTGGTGCTTCAGGCAGAACAGCACCCCCTGGTGCTTCAGGCAGAACAGCACCCCCTGTAGGTGCTTCAGGCAGAACAGCACCCCCTGTAGGTGCTTCAGGCAGGACAGCACCCTCTGTAGGTGCCACAGGCAGGACAGTGTCAGCGCCCTCCATCTTGGCTTTAGCCTCATCCTGCAGTGTTCTAGCCAAAGACAAAATCTGGAGGAAACCTGAGTCAATCACAGAAGGACTGTTAATAATAATGTCATCAATAATAGAGTAAGTCTTGCATTTGTAATGGAGGTCCGGGTTATTGATAGCAGCATTAATTAGTCTTTTTATCTGCTGGAAAATGTGATTGGCCTCCTCAGATCTCCGTCCCACAGCGACCCCTGTGGTCGAGGTGGGATCTGTACACCCTTCAGTGCGTCCTGCAGGTTCTTCCTGTGTGAGTCCTGCAGGAGTAGCGACCCCTGTGGTCGAAGTGTGAACAGGCTGCTCTCTTTGTGAAGGAGTCCTGTGAGACTGCTTTCCTTCAGCTGTGTCAGCAGTGTGGCGTGCAGGAGTCTCCGTGACTCCTGCAGACATGGTGTGAGGGAACACATACCCCCCCTCCAAAGAAC
>JBBPBX010030291.1:0-31295 GCA_038048925.1 Garcialebias charrua
TGGTTCTCGGAATGTGAAGGAGATTGCTGTTCTGTGACCGCATTTACTGTTAACTTTATTATGTTTCAGTGGCATTAGATGTATTTTACTCTTTTATTTTTGTTTTCTACTGTATATATATACTATATTATTGTTTCCTACTATAACAACAATTTCCTTTTCTGGACAAGACATCCCCCTCTCCACCTCTGTTACAAATCTTGGAATAAAAATGGACTCTCATCTTACATTTGAAAATCACATTAAGCTTCTGTTTAAAACTTGCTTCTTCCATCTTCGAAACATCTCCAGACTTCGCCCATCCCTAACTTTTTCCGATGCTGAGAAGCTCGTCCATGCTTTTGTCTCCTCCAGGCTCGACTACTGCAACTCCCTGTTTATTGGAATCCCTGGTAAATACCTTCAGAAGCTTCAATATATTCAAAACAGTGCAGCAAGGATTTTGTTGAGAGTTCGTAAATTTGAACATATTACACCCATTCTCCATAACCTTCATTGGCTTCCTGTCACCTACAGAATTCAGTACAAAACTGCTCTCATTACACATCAATGCTTACACGGAACTTCACCAGATTATCTAAAGGACATTCTTGCACCATACTCATCCACCCGGTCTCTACGGTCACAGAACAGTCATCTACTTCACATTCCGAGAACCAAATTAAGGACCATGGGAGACCGGGCTTTCAGTGTGGCTGCCCCCCGCCTGTGGAACTCTCTTCCTGACTGCCTAAGAGCTCCACAGCCACTGGTTGACTTTAAAAGACACAAAAGACACAAAAGACTGTGAGAGACTGCTGTGTGTTTGTATTCACGGAAACGTGGCTTAACAACAACGTTCTGGACCATGCTATTCAGCTGGAGCAGCTAACATGCTACAGAGCGGACCGAGCTTTCATCAAGGGAGGTAAGACTCGCGGAGGCGGGCTCTGTGTTTACATCAACAACGCATGGTGTCGTGATGCTGCTGTGGTCCACAAACACTGCTCACATTTAGTGGAGTTCATGACTATTAAATGCAGACCGTTCTTTTTACCGAGGGAGTTTACAGCTGTTTTGATTGTTGCTGTATATATCCCTCCAAGCTCCAACAGCAAAGATAGAGGTGAGGCACTGAATGAACTATATCTGCACATCAGTGAGCAACAAACAGCCCACCCTGATGCTTTTCTCATCACGGCTGGTGATTTCAACCATGCAGATTTAAAGAGTGTATTACCAAAAACATACAGAAACATAAACTTTGCAACAAGAGGAAACCACACCCTGGACCAGGTTTACACCACCATGAAAAATTCCTACAGAGCTGTCCCCCTCCCCCACATTGGTGCTTCGGACCATATCTGTGTCATGCTAAAGCCAGCATACAGGCCACTGGTGAAAGTCACAAAACCAGTCCGCAAACAGATACGAGTGTGGCCAGAGGGGTCTTCAGAGGCACTCCAGGACTGTTTTGACACCACAGATTGGAGTATGTTCAAAGAAGCTGCTACCACAAACAACACCACATGTCTCCAGGAGTACTCAGACACTGTATGTTCATACATCACCAAGTGCATTGATGATGTAACCAACCTTAAAACCATCACTGTTCGGGCTAACCAGAAGCCATGGCTGACAGCTGAGGTTCACAGACTCATGAAAGCCAGGAATGCTGCCTTCAAAGCGGGAGATCAGGTGGGCCTGAGGGCAGCCAGAAACAACCTGGACCGGGGCATCAGAAAGGCAAAGAGGCAGTATTCTGGGAAAATAGCTCACCGTTTCAAGGACAGCAGGGATACACGCAGTCTGTGGCAGGGAATACAGACCATCACAAACTACAAACCACCCCCCCAGACCTGTGACAGCTCAGCCTCTGCGCTGAATGAACTGAATGAGTTCTTTGCTCGGTTCGAGGCAAGTAACAGCACACCAGCACATAAACTCCCCCCCTCTCCTGATGGCCAGGTGCTGACGCTGTCCTCAGACAGCGTAAGGCGATCATTCATCAAGATTAACGCCCGGAAGGCCTCTGGTCCTGACAACATACCTGGTCGTGTGCTGAAGGACTGTGCAGGGGAACTCGCAGCGGTCTTCACGGACATCTTTAACATCTCACTGAGCCAGGCCATCGTCCCCACCTGTTTCAAAGCCACCACCATCATCCCTGTCCCAAAGAAGGCAACGCCCGCATGCCTCAATGACTATCGCCCAGTAGCACTCACCCCCATCCTGATGAAGTGCTTTGAACGGCTAGTCATGAAAAGCATCACATCTGTCCTCCCTGACTCCCTGGATCCCTTCCAATTTGCATACCGACCTAATCGCTCAACCGACGATGCCATCTCCTCTGCCCTTCACACAGCTCTCACACATCTGGACACGAAGGACTCCTATGTTAGAATGTTGTTCATCGACTTCAGCTCGGCATTCAACACCATCATCCCCCAACAGCTCATCCTTAAACTGGACAGTCTGGGGCTGAATACCTCAATGTGTAACTGGCTGCTAGACTTCCTGACTGGGAGACCACAGACAGTACGAGTCGGGAGTAACACATCTAGCACCATCACATTGAACACAGGGGCCCCACAAGGATGTGTACTGAGCCCCCTTCTATTCACCCTGCTAACACACGACTGCACACCATCATACAGCTCCAACCACTTCATCAAGTTTGCGGACGACACAACAGTGGTGGGTCTCATCAGCAACAACGATGAGACGGACTACAGGAACGAGGTGAGCCGCCTGGCCTTGTGGTGCGGACACAACAATCTCACTCTCAACGTGGAGAAGACAAAGGAGATTGTTGTGGACTTCAGGAAGAAGGATGCCCAACATGCCCCTCTGACCATCAACAGCACCGCAGTGGAGAGAGTAGACAGCACCAAGTTCCTGGGAGTGCACGTCTCAAAGGACCTGTCCTGGAGCAGGAACACTGCAGCACTGGCAAAGAAGGCTCACCAGCGTCTCTACTTTCTCCGCAAGCTGAAAAGGGCTGGAGCTTCAACCCCCATCATGAGCACCTTCTACAGAGGTGCCATAGAAAGTGTCCTGACCAGCTGCATCACTGTGTGGTTTGGTGCATGTACTGCATCCTGCCGCAAGAGCCTCCAGCGCATTGTGAGAGCAGCTGAGAAGATAGTCGGCACCTCCTTGCCCTCACTGCAGGACTTACACAGCAAACGCCTCACTCGGAAAGCCCACCGCATGGCAGGTGATCCCACACACCCACTACACAGCCGCTTTAGACTGCTGCCATCAGGGAGGAGACTGAGGAGTCTCCAGGCTCGAACCAGCAGACTGAGAGACAGCTCTGTTCATCAGGCAGTCAGGATGCTAAACACTCTGCCTGCTCTGCCCCCCCTCCCATTTGAACTGCCTTAACACTAAAACTTTCTCACACATTACCACACAACACAAAGATTTTAACACTGGACTCTGTGTCATCAAACGGTTTATTCACTAAGCTCTCGGTCATGTGCTCATACAGTTTGCACTACTTCTCATACTTGCACTAATGTTTGTATTACATCACTGCCTATAATCATAATACTGTTTACATTCTCTGTTTACATTTATTAATACTGTTTACTTTTATTACTACTGCTTACATGTAACTACTACTGTTTACATTTACACTACTCTAATATCTACACCACTGCTGATACATATACAATGTGCTCTGAACGGTCTTATTTAGGGATGCCCAATGTGCCTTACTGCATATGCCACTTTTTGCCTCTATAACAACATCAACTACTACCTCATACATATACTGTGTACATTAACTCATACGCTGCTTTGCCACTTTGCAAATGTCAATGCTAGAAACCTTTAGTTTATTTTAGTTATACTTTTTATACTCTTTTTTTATACTAGTATGCAAAAACTCAGGACAGTATTATGTTCATTAAATGTTTAATGTTTTAGTTTTAGAGTTGGTGTAAATTTTCATACTCTTATACCACTATGCAAAAAACTCAGGACAGTGTTAGTTTTACTATTTTATGCTTATGTCAATTATTATATGTTTCAGTGTTTCAATGTTTAGATGTTTACTGTTGCACCGAGGGACTGAGAGAAACGCAATTTCGGTCCTGTGTATGTCCTGTACAGTACATATTGCAGATCTGACAATAAAGTTGACTTTGACTTTGACTTTGACTTAAGAGTGACTTGAAGATCTTTCTTTTTAACCAAGCATACTCTACCTCCTCATGATTCTATCTTTGATCTTAGTTGATACTGTTATTGATTTTACTTGTTTTATTACTTGTTTTATTGACATTTAATTCTGTTGCACTTTGTAGCACTTTGAGATTTTCATTAATGAAAAGTGCGTTATAAATTGACTTCATTATTATTATTATTATTTTAACTGTAAAGCACTTTGGTCTGCTTATGTTGTTTTTATGTGCTTTATAAATAAATTGACATTGTCATTGATGAAAATTTTTACAACCATAAGTTAGAAATAAAGAAGCCAACTGGATAGCATATCAAAATAAGATAAGATAAAGTAAAATGCAGTTTTGGAAAAAAAAGTATGGATGGATGGAGTTTGTGTTATCACCAACTAACCCATAAAATCAGGCTTTTTCACTCAGAATATGGTCGGTCAGGACCTCACCATTACTGTTTTTACCAGGGTACTTTTAGGGCAGGGTTTGTGGACATGTGGTGACTAAAGAGGTACGATACTAAAATTAGAGTAATAGTAAGTAACCATACCTTGAAAACACAGTACAGTATTGGTGAGTCTTTGTGCAAGAAACTACAGTACACTGACAGAATGGAATAAACATGTAATTTCATCTACAACTGCACCAATAATAAAAAGTGAATGTGTATTTTTTTTACATATTACACTAGCCCCTTTCATAAGTCAAATCCGCGCAATTGCCACACACACCAGTCCGGCTTTAATACTCCCCGGGTCATTCATAAGACCACAGTTGAAGACGGGCAGGTCCCGCTCACATATCTTTCTGCTCTTCCCTCCCCTAAGTTTTTCCTACTCCCTGCTTGCTTTTCTTCTCGTCTGCGACCCTTCAGTGCTCACTCGAACCAATATGGAATTAATAAATTGGGCTGTTTCTTCAATGGATAAGATTTTTTCCACGAAGCGGACCGTGCCAGGAGAAGCTGTCTGTCCCTCCGACACACACGCGGCTGGATACGTGCTGGACTCGTGGGGTCAGTGGCAGCCCATGTGTCTGACCGTCTTAAGTGTCGAAGACGTGGAGGATTTGTGGATTATTGGAATATTGGTAGCAACTGCTCTGTTTTTTGGCGTAAGCGGAGTTGTTTGTTACTGGAAACTGAGGGAGGCTTCGGCAGCTATCAGCGCGCTGTCGGCACTACCTGATCAGCAAAATTCTCTGAACCGGGCCGTGAGCTCCTCATCCCAGCTGTTGTATGAGCTCAATCGCTCGCTTGGAGCGGTGGTGGATCACCGCGGACCTGCTGTGCGTTTTGGGACTTGTTTACAGCCACCCCGGATCAATCAAGGGACAGATGGGAGTTCATAGAGCGGAGCGGAGCGGAACCACATATTACTTGGATTTTTTTCGGCCATGAAACAGCACCACAGACTTGATGGCGGCAGTGGAAAAGAACACTGTGGTCTATTGGATAACAAACAAGAATATTATCTGGCTTCTGTACATGTCCTTGAAAAGAAGGCTGTCGGAAGCCATTCTCCTGGGAGTGTGGAGCTGAAGAGACCTGCTGCCCCCCCCCCCCCCAGAGATTTCTGTGCAGCCTCAGATAACGCCCAGCTGCACATCTGCTGAACTTGTGTTTGTCTGAAATTACTCACAGACTCTATCTCCTTGCCTGCCGTCTCTCAATTTGTTATTGTAACTAAATGTGCTTTTTGATATGGTTTTTACTGGATCACGCGGTGTCTTGAAGACAAAATGTGATTCATCTTTTTTAATATCAATGCTGTAAAACCCCGTGTCTTTGCCTGTTTTCCTGCTTTTGACCTTCATCTGGGGACAGATGAGAGCGGCCGCGCTATAAGCATATCATGTGTTGATAAACATATCATGTGTTGATAAACATGTCATGTGTTGGTAAACGTGTCATGTGTTTTGTTAAGCTGCAGCTTTTTGCACTCATTCTCTCTCCTGGATGACTGTAACTACATATTTACGTTGTATTGGTGAAAATTGATGCAATGTTAATAAACCTTCTTGTATCTTGTATCTTGTATTGGTCTCTTTCTTTTTTCCCACACCCCCTCCCTGTGGGTGGCGCTCTCCTTGGGATTTCGGGAGCCATCCCTTGAGGGGGGCTCTGTAGGGTTTCTGGGTCTGGTCCTTCATGTTGTCTCTCCCTCATGTTTACCAGTCCCTGCTCAGCATTTGTCCTCCTATCACCTTACACTGTCTCACCTGTGTGTAATCCTAATCATTGCAGGTGTCTGTCATTCCTACTCGTCAGTGTTAGTATATATTCAGCCCCTTGGTGTCTACTCTTTGTGTCCGGATTGTCCTAGTCCCACCAAGGCTTCATGCACGCTACTCCCTCTGTGTCTCCTCCGCTTAAAGTAAGTTGTTGCACTGCCAGCTGTATTATTTTGTTACTTTTGTAAATAAATACGTTTACTTACTACTATCAGAGTTTTCTCGTTTTCTCCTGCACATGGGTTCACAACGCAGAGATGCAGTCATGACATCAAGTAGGCAGTGAACCACCCCACTAAACAGTAGACGTCCAGGGGACGTCGAGGTGACGTCTATATAGAGCCCGTTGGTCGAAGACCAATTCTAGACGTCGCCCCGACGTGCAAACAAGGTCTATTTTTGACGTCTAAATATGACCGCATTTGTACGTCGTATGAACGTCAGTTTTGGAGGTGATCTGGACCATGTTCACATAGTTAAACTTTTAGGACTATAAAAGTGCAGTTAGACAATTGATTTAATAAGAATGTTGTTTTTTAATAACATTTTAATGCATTTCCTCAAATTTTTTTTCTTTTTTTACAAATTAGACTTGTCCGTCGTTTGAGAGTCCAATTCTAGACGTCGCCCCGACGTGCAAACAAGGTCTAATTAGGACGTCTAACTATGACCGCATTTGTACGTCGGATGAACGTCAGTTTTGGACATTATCTGGACCTGGTTCACAGAGTTAAACTTTTAGGACCATAAATTTGCAGTTAGACAATTGATTTATTAAGATTGTTGTTTTTTAATAACATTTTAATGCATTTCCTCAATTCTTTTTTTCTTTTTTACAAATGTATATTATTTATTTGAAGAATATAATTATTGTTGTTGTTTGTTGTTGTTATTCATTCATTCAACCTTTAGGCAGGTTATATCTCATTCGATCGACTCATTTACAAGAAACCTCATTTATTCCACGACGTCGCGGTCACACATTCATTTCAGTAGGTGGCAGTACTTGTGTTTTTTTGCTTTCTTCCATTAAAAAACAAGAAGAAGAACTTTGGAACTCGAGCGTTATGATTGGATTGGCGGAGGTATCACGTGATCTGTTCCAACCAGTCAACGCCTCTCTTGTTGAACCGCCCTGGCTTGAATCTCTACCGTTGTTGTTTACTGTCTGTGCTGCGGTGATCACGGAGCTAAACTGTTCAGTCCATTTGTCACGGAACTCCTGCCCTAAACTTGCTGCAATCCATTCAGAAGTTGAAGGTAATTAGTTCTGTTTTATAGCTTTGTTCTCTTGAATTCTGTGGTCACGACGTACATGTAGCTAACAGCTAAGCTACATTGTGCTAACGTAAGCTAACTTGTGTCTACGACTGCGGCAGACGATGTAAAGGAAAATCGAACAGTACAGTTTAGAAAATAAATTCTATCCAAGTAAGCCGTATGCTACAAGTTTTGTTTGTTTCTTTGTTTTGCTTTGAGACTATCGAGGCCTGCACGCGTCTCCATTAACACGCATGTGCTGAGCGGCCAGCGTTGCTGTACAGCTTTGGGCAGCATTTTTGGAAAACTGTATTCACTACAGTGCTTACTTCCTCCGCGTGTTACAACGCCATCGCGTTCCTGAATGACTAGGTAATATGCCGTGTCTTTTTTTTCTTCCTTTTGTGTGTGTACACTGGGCGGGGGTCAGCTGGAAGGTGAAACGTTTCAGCATTAAAAAATAGAAGGAAAAAAACTGTCCAGATGACCTGAATTCAGACCAAAGCTTTTCAGTTACAAATGAATGAGTAAATATGAAATAAAAAAAAGCTTTAAAATGTCTCCTTCTATCTAATTTTACTTTGACTAGGCAAAATTAGATGAGTACTGTACTGTACTGTAAACTACATTCTGACTAATATCTCTGTCGCTCCAGTTGTGTTTATAAACAACTGTGTTTTTTTCTTTATATATATATATATAAATAAATTTGTAGAGCGTTGGTCCTAGAGGACATTTCACAGGTAATGCACCTTTTTGCTTCATCTTAATTATTTTGCATCGCTGAATAATCTTTTGTTTTTGTCCTCAGCAAGTGCAGCGCCTCAACCCAAGGACCTGTCAACGCCCAGTGAGTACCGGTATACATTACACTTTAAACCATTGTTTATTTTATCAGGCCTTGCAAAATAAAATTTATTTTATTATTTTTTTCATGGAAAACCGATGCCACTTCCAGATCAGAAATTGGAAGATGGGCATTCCCATTGCCTCAGGATGGTAAGTATTGAACAGTTAGCAGTGAGACACTTGGAAAAAAATGATCAACCACAGCCACCTTGCTGTTGGAGAGATTGTAATCAAGACATGTGTGTTTTTGTTTTATTTTTCCCCCCAGTGTTTCAGCGTATTCAACTTCTTCATTGACCTCGGCGATCGCCTAGCCCTACATCCCTCTCCCACCCTGTGCCAAAAAGGATAGAGACCATGGAGGATTTTGTGAGAGAGGAGCACCTCGTGACTCCAAATTTGCTACCCTGGTAGGTTTTACAAGTCTGGAGGAAAGCCGAGCATAACGCAGTACCGTACAACCAAACACTTGGAAGTGTCAGTGAACTGTATCATGGATTTATTCCAACAGGTTCTGCAAATTTCCAGAATTGGAGGAAAGCACACCAAGGACTTTGTCTACAAATTTCTTGATAGGTATGTATCAACACACGCTCACCCACCCACTAACCATCTGAACTAAATATTTTACTTGCAAGTTCAGTATTTAGTTTTGTAAACTAAATATTTAGCTATCAAATTAAATATTTAATTTAGAACGACGTGTATTAATAACATGGTTAAAATTTGACTGGAAAAAAATGTTTTCTCTAAACTAAAATATTGCTGTTGATTTTTGTAACTTTGCTAATGGCACCTCATAGATATGAAAATGTTTGGCAACTCGAGTGCGTTTTGCAGCAATTTTTTAACTGATGTGCTGATGTGGAGTCAGTTCCCACCTGCCTGAAGACTGCCACCATCATCCCAGTCCCAAAAAGCTCCACAGTGACTGGTCTGAATGACTATAGACCGGTGGCTCTCACCCCGATAGTCGCTAAATGTTTTGAGAAACTGGTCATGTCCCACATCAAGACAACCGTCAACATCAGCGAGGACCCTCATCAATATGCATACCGCAAGAACCGATCAACAGAGGACGCCATCTCCTCTGTGGTCCACACTGCTCTCACCCACCTGGATCAGAAGGACTCATACGTGCGTCTGCTCTTTGTGGACTTCACATCTGCCTTCAACACCATGATCCCCCAAACTCTGATAGACAAACTATCCACACTTGGACTAAGCCCCTCCATCTGTAACTGGGTACTAGACTTCTTAACAAACAGACCACAGTCCGTGAAGATCCACAACTTCTCCTCCTCCACCATCACCCTCAGCACTGGCTCTCCTCAAGGATGTGTGCTGAGCCCTCTTCTGTTCACTCTGCTCACATATGATTGTACAGCCACACATCCAGGCTGTCATATTGTTAAGTTTGCAGATGATACAGCGGTGGTGGGATGCATCACAAACAATGATGAATCCAGCTACAGACAGGAGGTGGAACATCTGGAGAGCTGGTGCAAAGAGAACAACCTTCACATGAATGTGAAGAAGACGAAGGAGATGATTGTGGACTTCAGAAGGAACAAACACACCCACACCCCACTGTACATAGGTGGATCTGCGGTGGAGGTGGTCTCCAGCTACAAGTACCTGGGTGTACACTTGAATGATAACCTCAGCTGGAGCAACAACACCACCAGCCTGATCAAGAAAGGTCATCAGAGACTCTACTTCCTCAGACGGCTGAGACGAGCTGGTCTGAGAAGCTCAGTCCTCAACTCCTTCTACAGGTGTGCAGTGGAGAGCATCCTGTGCTCCAGCATCAACGTGTGGCATGGAGGCTGCACAGTTGCAGAGAGGAAAGCTCTACAGAGAGTGGTGAAGGCTGCACAGAAGTCTGTTGGAGTCAGTCTCCCCACCATCACAGACATTTACACCTCCAGATGCAGAAAAAGAGCCACCTGCATCATGAAAGACCTCACTCACCCAGCACACTCACTCTTTGCACCACTCCCCTCGGGACGGAGGTTGAGGAGCATCAAATGTAGAACCACTAGACTGAGGAACAGCTTCTACCCTGAGGCTGTCAGACTCATGAATAAATAAATAATAAGAATAAACACTGCAAAATGTCACATCATGTTGATACTGATCTGTTTCTTGTTGCTGCGTTCATCTGTGACCATCTGCTCATAATGACTCATGTTCGTGCTGCTGTTTATAATGATGTTTTTCTACTACATTAGGGCTTAGTGTATTACTAGCTGATGTCTCTCTTAGTTAATCCTAGATGTTATTATTGTTTTTCTCTTGCATCTCTGAGAGACAGCTCTGTTCATCAGGCAGTCAGAATGCTAAACACTCTGCCTGCTCTGCCCCCCCTCCCATTTGAACTGCCTTAACACTAAAACTTTCTCACACATTACCACTCAACACAAAGATTTTCACTAAACTCTCGGTCATGTGCTCATACAGTTTGCACTAATTCTCATACTTGCACTAATGTCTGTATTACATCACTGCCTATAATCATAATACTGTTTACATTCTCTGTTTACATTTATTAATACTGTTTACTTTTATTACTACTGCTTACATGTAATTACTACTGTTTACATTTATTTACACTACTCTAATATCTACACCACTGCTGGTACATATACAGTGTGCTCTGAACGGTCTTATTTAGGGATGCCCAATGTGCCTTACTGCATATGCCACTTTTTGCCTCTATAACAACATCAACTACTACCTCATACATATACTGTGTACATTGACTCATACGCTGCTTTGCCACTTTGCAAATGTCAATGCTAGAAACCTTTAGTTTATTTTAGTTATACTTTTTATACTCTTTTTTTTGTGCTAGTATGCAAAAACTCAGGACAGTATTATGTTCATTAAATGTTTAATGTTTTAGTTTTAGAGTTGGTGTGGATTTTCATGCTCTTGCACCGCTATGCAAAAAAAAAAAAAACTCAGGACAAGTAGTTTTACTATTTTATGCTTATGTCTATTATTATATGTTTCAGTGTTTCAATGTTTAGATGTTTACTGTTGCACCGAGGGACTGAGAGAAACGCAATTTCGGTCCTGTGTATGTCCTGTACAGTACATATTGCAGATCTGACAATAAAGTTGACTTTGACTTTGATTTGTTGTTGGATGTAACTGGGACCCTGTGTACATAATCTCGTTTTCAACACATGTACTACATGCGGTGCAAATGACAATAAATTCTCTCTGACTCTGACTCAAATTTGGCAGCACGATGTCTCAGTGGTTAGCACTATTGTCTCACATCAAGAAGGTCCTGGGTTCAATCCCCGGTTGGACCTGGAGTGTTTCTGTGGAGTTTGCATGTTCTTCTCGTGCTTGCGTGGGTTTTATCCGAGTACTCCGGTTTCCTGCAACAGATCCAAAACATGCATGTTCTGCCTTCAGGTCCAGGCCTCCCTTGAAAAAAAGATCTGTGATCTCTATGGGATTTGCCTGCTTAAATAAAGGTTAATAAATAAAAATGTGTGTTAGTGTGTTAACTAGTGTTCTAAGTGTTTGGCAAAAACTCAAAGCCACCTATCAACATTTGCTGGGATGGATGTTTTTATTTATTTATTTATTAATCAGGGAGATCCCAGCAAGAGACTGTGCATTTTCCAGGTTGCCCTTGCATATTGCTAATTACTTTTTGTTTTTGTTTGTTTTTTTGCAAATGCAGATGGAATCATGAATGGAGATTCTGCAGCAACAAAGGATATTATAAGGACTCATGCTGCAGAGCATTTAAAACATGCAAAGGAGGACATGGGCTCACACTGGACAATTAACACAACTGGCACAACTGGTAGAGCTGCTGCCTCTCAGCGAGCAGGTCCCCGGTTCAAATCCCGGTCCGGGGGCCTTTCTGGGTGAAGTTTGCATGTTCTCTCCGTGCATGCGTGGGTTTTCTCCGGGGGCTCCAGTTTCCTCCAACAGTCCAAAAACATGCATGTTAGACTGATGGGGACTCTATGACCTTGGGTGTGAGTGAGACAGGTCTCTCTTGTAAATGAGTCCCCGTGGCTCAACGAGGCTAGCCTGTATAAATAAAGGTTGAATGAAAAAATGTGCCACAAAGAAGTGGAGGTGGGGCTTTCACACTGTACATTTAATGCACCACGAAGAAGTGGACACTGGACATTTAATGCACCACGAAGAAGTGGACACTGGACATTTAATGCACCACAAAGAAGTGGACACTGGACATTTAATGCACCACAAAGAAGTGGACACTGGACATTTAATGCACCCCAAAGAGGTGGAGGACATAGGGTCACACAGGACATTTAAAACGTGCCACATAGAAGTGGAGGATACGGGCTCACACAGAACTGAGGAACACTTTTTGGGGGTGGGAGATGCAAATTGGTGCTGGGCATAAAATTAGAATATTGTGAAAAAGTTATTTATTTCAGTAATTCCATTCAAAAAGTAAAACTTCTATACATTATTACTGTATATTCATTCACACAGACTGATATATTTAAAAATAATCTTAATGCTGATGATTATAACTGACAACTAATGAAAACTCCAAATTCATTATCAGTAAATTACATTACTTGAGATCAATTAAAAAATGATTTTTATAGATGTTGGCCAACTGAAAAGTATTAACATGGTAGCATGGTCCTTAGCCCCAACTATTGAAAGATGTACATATTGTACATTTCATGTTCATACATCTCAGTTGGCCAACATTTATAAAAATACTTTATTTTTATTGAGCTCAAGTAGTAGTCTAATTTTCTGAGATACTGAATTTAGGGTTGTCATTGGTTGTCAGTTTTAATCATCAACATTAAAATAAATAAACATTTGAAATATATCAGTCTGTGTGTAATGAATATTTCACTTTTTGAATGGAATTCCTGAAATAAAACAACTTATTTAAAATATTATGACCAGCACACTTTGTACAGATTATTTTTGTGGTGAGGGGACTGTAATTTTATACAGCTTTTTTATTTCTCTTGTTACTGCCTGCTATATCAAAAAGACAAATGAAGGCATGTTAAAAAAAAAATTGTTAAGTACAGACCAAAAATGAAGGCATGTTAAATTTTTTTTATTGTTTATGTTAAGTACGGCCAAAGAATGAAGGCATTTAAAAAAAAAAATTATGTGAAGTACAGACCCAAGTGAGCTGTGTACTTTTATAGATTTGTTTGTGTATTTTGTGTTGCCACCAGTTGATAAGTTCCGTAATGTAAAGCTTTTTTTTTAAGTTGCCAAAGGTGGAATTCTCAATTTTATGTGTTATGCTGTTCCTTTAAATTGTGTCAAATAAACAGGATAAAGGTAAAATTTATGGAGTGATTTGTAAAACTTAATCCAACTGTTTGTAGGATTTTAAAGCTGCGGATGCGGATGGTCAAATGTATTTCCCTAGATTTGTTTGCCTCAACGCAATTTTAAAGTAGATTCATTATACTTTTTATATGCATAGCATGATTTTGACAAGCAGCATGTAAAGTGACTAAAATAAGTTAAATATAATAGCCTAATTAGAATAAGCTAAATACAGTAAGTTATTGACGTCAGATAGACGTCTAATGTAGACGCCTTTTAGACGTCAGGAATATAGACGTCTAATGTAGACGCCTTTTAGACGTCAGGAATATAGACGTCTTTTAGACGTCGGGGAAAAGACGTCATCTGGCGTAACGTTTTCGACCTTCCAGGGACCTGATTTCGACGTCCAGAAATGACCTGAAAAAGACGTCGTATAGACGTCTCCTTGCTCAGTGGGACTTGAGTGCTGTACCAGATATGCCAATATAATGTTGAAGACGAGATAAAAGGACAGTGTGGTCTACTTTGTCAAATGCAGCTGTAAGGTCCAGCAACACCAGAGCAACGGGACACTTGGCATCCATAGACATGGAAATGTCATAATGGACTTTTAACAAGGCTGATTCGGTAGAATGACGGGTTCTAAATCCAGACTGAAATATTTCAAAAATACCATGACTTTCTAAAACAGGTTGTAACTGCATAAAAACAACTTTTTCTAAAACTTTAGCTAAAAAAGGCAGATGAGAAATAGGTCTAAAATTTGATAAAATTGATGGGTCTAGGTGAGGTTTTTTAAGAAGGGGCCTAACTACAGCATGTTTAAATGCAGCAGGGACAATTCCTAATTGAAGGCATGAGTTTTTAAAAGAGTTAATACACAGAAACCCACAGAATTAAAAACCTCTTTCAAAAACCTGGATGGAAGAAAGTCCAGAGGGCAATTAGTGATCTTTAAGTGTTGAACAACATCAGTGAGAATGGCAAGAGACACTGGTTGAAAGTGTTCAAACACAACACAGAGGCAACAGAGGAGTCAGGAGCAATAGAACATGATTAAAAGCGACCAGGTGCTCAAAAAAAATTAAACTCCTCCATCTTAAGATCAATATCAGTGCAACAGTCATATTATCCTGCCCATTTTTTAAATTAAGTACCTCTGCGATCCATCAACTTTACAGAATCCACCACCTGCTGCAAATTACCTTGACATTCAACTAAAAACAACAAGAGTGTCTGTTTTACCTTCTGTCTGAGCACAGTGTCTCAAAAATCCTCGGGCGTGATCAGTGAGACGATTGCTTTCTCTTCCCTTTTCCCAGTCAAGCATGTTAGAAGGTATTTGCGATACTCCCAAAGAGTGAAGATCAAGGCAGGGAGCTTATCCTCCTCCTGTTCAGCAAAGGCATGTTCCCCATCACAAACAGTCTGAAAGTGGAGTTTAAAACTTAGTTTTCTCCCTTTTTGCTCTAGCAAGCAGAAGTTTTAAGCTCTACCTACAAAGCTTTGTAAGCTTGTTGTTTGGAACAATCCTTTTTTTTTTCTAAAGCAAACTGTGCAACTTTAAAAAAACAATATTATTTATTTATTTTAACAACCTTTGAGTTTACATTAACTGACTACACAGCCAATGAGAGTACATTTTATTGTAGTAGGTGTTTATCAGAAAACACTGTGACCGAACTCAAAGAATCTCTTCAAAAGTTTTTTTCCTCTGTCTTACAGAGTAATGCATCAGAATACTTGGGTGTACACATGAGTGATGACCTCAGCTGGAGCAACAACACCACCAACCTGATCAAGAAAGTCATCAGAGACTCTACTTCCTCAGACGGCTGAGACGAGCTGGTCTGAGCAGCCCAGTCCTCACCTCCTTCTACAGGTGTGCAGTGGAGAGCATCCTGTGCTCCAGCATCAATGTGTGGCATGGAGGCTGCACAGTTGCAGAGAGGAAAGCTCTACAGAGAGTGGTGAAGGCTGCACAGAAGTCTGTTGGAGTCAGTCTCCCCACCATCACAGACATTTACACCTCCAGATGCAGGAAAAGAGCCACTTGCATCATGAAAGACCCCACTCACCCAGCACACTCACTCTTTGCCCCACTCCCCTCAGGACGGAGGTTGAGGAGCATTAAATGTAGAACCACTAGACTGAGGAACAGCTTCTACCCTGAGGCTGTTAGACTCATGAATAAATAATCAATATGAATAAACACTGCAAAATATCACATCATGCTGATCTGGTTTCTTGTTGCTGTGTTCATCTGTGACCATCTGCTCATACAGACTCGTGTTCGTGCTGCTGTTTATAATGATGTTTTTCTACTACATTAGGGCTTAGTGTATTACTAGTTGATGTTTTTCTTAGTTAATCCTAGGTGTTATTACTGTTTTTCTCTTGCATGTTGTTGGATGTAACTGGGACCCTGTGTACATAATATCGTTTTCATCACATGTACCACATGTGGTGCAAATGACAATAAAGACTCTCTGACTCTCTGACTCTGACTCTGACTGAAAGCAGTGACGTAGATGATCTGGTTGATAATTTTACAACTTCAGTGCAAACTTCACTTGATAAAATTTGAGTTTGCCTTTTGTTCAAAGATAGAAATAAGTTTATCATTTGAGTAAGTTACATAAGTACGGAACCTCGGAGGGGACATGGGGGATTTATTTTTTAACTTTTGCGTTCCCTCGCAAAACTTTCGCGTTCCCTCGCAAACGTTTTGCGTTCCCATGCAAAAGTTTTGCCTTCCCTCACAATACTGTATTGTATGTAGTGTTACCTCACAGACAACAAATTCCTCTGTCAAAGAAACAGGTCATGATTTAATGGAGTTTTGTTTTGAAATCAGCCTTAAATATAAGGATATCCAGTGTGTGCTGCAGAGGTAAAATTAGTTTAAAGGGGACCAAATGTAGGATATATAATTTTTTGTGATGTATCTGTGTGCTATCCAGACCATTTTCAGTCAATTTTATACACAAAATAATGATTAGATAATAAAATATCCCCTTTCTAATTCTGCCAAATTTCACTTCCGTTCAAAACAGGCTGTTTATGATAATGAGCTCGGAAGTGCACGCCCGTCAAAACTCTGTCTCCGCCCTCTGTAACTGCCAGTATCTCAAATCTGTTGTTGTTTTAAAATTAGCCTTTTTTTATTACTTGTTTGACTTACTGTTAGTGCTAGCTTAAAAAATAACTTACCGAAAGCTGTTTGTGTGCGCCGCCATTAGCTGCTCCTTTTTATCATGCCCTCCCGAATCCGAGCTCTTCCTCCTCCTTCGGTAACAAACAGCCCGCGTAGCTCCTGCTAGTTGCATGCAGCGCTTTGGTCCACGGTTGCACATCCAATCCAGACAAACGCAAAGAGTGTTTCCAGTTAATTTGTCCATATGAGGCAACCTAACCTCTGACCGGACCGGACCCACACTGTCCTCAAAAGCCAGCAGCTAACTGCAGCCCGATCTCTCCGAAAAAAAAAAAAAAAAAAAGATGCCGCGACCGGGAAGCGAACCCGTGTCCTTCGGATAACGAGTCCAATTCACTACCTCTAGACCAACCGGGCAGTTATGCAAAAAGCAGTCTTTCATCGTATAAGAAACAATCACAACCACCTACATTTAGAACGCTGAAGTTTTGATTAGATTTTGATGAAGTGAAAGGTATTCTTAAAATAAATAAGTTGCTAATCTGAAAATATATCGATCAGTGGTGCTTGATGGTACAGACTCTCGTCCCGCGAGTAAGTGTGTGTGTGTGCACAGTTTTCTGCCGGCTGCGCGTTGGGAGCGATATTACACTAAAAATTGAACTAAAACGTAAAAATAACAATTATAAAGTATTATTATGTCGATGTATATATCTAGTTTCACCCCGATTTCTCCGAAACAAAAGGCTTTAAATAAAAAGGGGGAAAAAAAACAATGCCGTTGACAGGACGCGAACTCTAGTCTCCTGCGTGCCGCTCAAGTGTCGTAACCGCTCGACCAAACTGACAGTTGTGTAAGAGCAGTCCTCCATCATATAAGAAACAAGTCCAAACCGCGAGAGTGTGTGTGCACAGTTTCAACGAGACAGAGTTCATTCAAACAAGGTAATAAAACATTCTGGTTTTACTCAAGATGTGCTGCTGGCTGGAGCAGGGCTGAGCCCATAGCCCCCCCGGGGGCTAAATAAATGAATAAATAAATAAATGACCGCCAGGTCAGTTCCTAAACTGCTCGGCAACCGTGACGTCTTTTATAGTGAAGTGGGTTGAGCCGCACCAGGGGTTGCTAGGTGAGGGGCTGGACTCAGGTTTGGTGTGGGTTGTGGCTGCGGTTTGTGACGTCACAAACCGCAGGAAGTGCAATCGGAGTGTTTCTACCAAAGATAAATAAATATACTTATAGTAAATAAACCACTGGGTGCATTTTTTTGGCCTTAGGACTGTTTCTTTATGAAGTAAATACCCAAATTTGAGTAAAAAAACATTAAAAAGTGAATTTTGAATATGTGGTCCCCTTTAACATTGGATATTTCACTTTCATGCGCCGTGGATTCAGGGCTTCCTCGTTCAAGCCGACGATGCAGGCAGCCTGATTTCAGCTGTTCAGTCTGCCTCTCCTCAGAGGAGCTAGGATTCTCTTAGGGACCGTCAACAAATTACCGAGTTGATGAGCTTGTCTGAACACCGCTATATTTTAGATATATTTCCAGAGTATTTGTCAAAGCAGCATCATGTATCACTCAGTATATGTCTGCATGGTAATAAATCATGAATTTTCTTACCATTTAGAATCCAAAAGAACCAAGTGGCACTTGTGTTTCAAAAGTACTGTAACTTTCTGTTAAAGCATCAAAGGTCATTCAAGGGTTCAAAGATTCAAGATTCTTTATTTGTCATTCCACCACATGTGGTGGAATGAAATTGTGTACACAGGGTCCCAGTTACATCCAACAAAACAAGTATAAAAATCTGTGTAAAAGAAAATCTGTAATAAGATCTAAGATATGAACTAAGAAATATGTTCACTAAAAACACACTAAGCACACACTTCCAGAGCGCTTCATAACTCTGAGGAGTCCCAAGTAAACTGTTTTCTCCACTAAAAAAGTTAAGTCTGGTCCTCTGGACATTCAAAAACAAAACAAAACAAAAAAATGGTAGAAACATTTCGTCTTTCATCTGAAATACTTCTTCAGTCTGAGGTGCTGTATTCAGCTCAGTTTTAAAAATAGCACCTTCTCATAGTGGATCAACCAGTTTGCTGCTGACAGTCAAAACCAGCTGCTCACATGACTAAGGAGGACTATCAGTCCATCGTTAGGCTGATGGTCCTCCTATTTAAGGCAGATTTCCAAAGTAAATTCAATTCAGTTTATTTATATAGCGCTAAGTCACAAACTCCTGCATGAACCTAAAATACAGGTGTCTTACATTGTTGCTGTTGTCTGTTAGGTAACACTATATTGCGAGGGAACGCAAAAGTATTGCGAGGGAATGCAAAAACTATTGGGAGGGAACGTAAAAGAAAAAAATCATCCACATCCCCTCCGGGGCTCCGTACAAAAGTGAGGTAATAAATAAGTTCTTCATTTAAGTAATTCGTGCTAAAAACTGGTCAAATGTTTTGGGTTTGAATCCCAATCAGAGTGAGACATCTGAACTTTGTCATATTTTATGTTTTGAATTAAACTGAACTTGTTTTAAAAATGGTGACTTCATTGCTGGAACAAAAGCATTTATGAACACCAGAGTGCCAAAAAGTGTCCAAGTCTTTTTTGCACATATTGTTTATCATTATGGTGTAATAATGGATTTTCATGTGCATTTTTTTATTTGGCAAGCAATGTTGTTTTATTTATATATTTTAATAGTCAAGAATTTCTCCACGTCACTGATGTGTGCATTGCCAGTGATAACTTGGAAACCAATGAGAGAAAACTCAATTTATCTTTTATTCGATTAAATGAGAAAACAAAATTCCTGTAATATCTATAAATTCAGCACAATAAATATACCATACCATTTTATTTATAAAGCACTTTAAACAGAAACAAGGCCAAACCAAAGTGCTGAACAAACAAACAAACAACAGGCAACGAACACAATGAAGTACAAAACAAAAGACATAAAAACATTGCAGATCATAAATAAAACGACCAAATACAAATCAGCTGGTGTTGAAAGCAACAGAGTAGTAGTGGGTCTTTAAATAGGATTTGAAAACTGAGAGGGAGGGGGCCTGTCTGACGAGCAGATGTAACTCGTTCCAGAGTCTTGGGCCTGCTACAGAGAACGCCCTGTCACCTCTGCGTTTAAGACGAGTCCCTGGAACTCTTAAAAGTACCCGGTCCTCTGACCTCAAAGCACGTGGTGGGACATAAGGGTGTATCAAATCCGAGAGATAGGCGGGGGCGAGACTGTTCAGCGATTTGTAGACATACATGAGAATTTTGAACTGGATTCGAAGATGAACCGGTAGCCAGTGCAGGGAGGCCAAGACTGGTGTAATGTGCTCTGTTTTGCGTGTACTGGTTAAAAATCGGGCTGCTGCATTCTGAACCAGTTGTAGTCGTGCAATGGTGGTCTGACTGACCCAAGCAGAAGTGAATTGCAGTAATCAAGCCTAGATGTAATAAATGCGTGAATTACTGTCTCCAGGTTATTTTTGGACAATATGGGCTTCAGTTTAGACAGTCGCCTCAGCTGGAAAAAACAGGATTTAACGATCATATTTACATGACTGTTGAGTTTCATGGAAGGATCCATTATCACTCCCAGATTTGTGACTTTTTGTTTTTCAGACAGGGGTAGAGCAGAAAGGTCGATGCAGTGGTTCGAGATTGTGTCATTGGGAAGGAACAATATGGCTTCAGACTTCTTATCATTGAAACTTAAGAAATTTAAAGCCATCCAGTCCCTGATGTCAGCCAGGCAGTCGAGCAGAGGTTGAATAGAGCATGTACCATTGTGTCTTAGGGGGAAGTAAATTTGACAGTCATCGGCGTAGAAGTGGAAGGTATGTTGTGTTTCCGGAAAATAGCACCAAGTGGCAGCAGGTATAAGGAGAATAGGAGAGGACCCAGGATGGACCCCTGCGGAACCCTCCATCTAAGTGCCGCCACTGCAGAACTAAAACCGTTGATGGAAACACAAAAGGATCGGTCAGAGAGGTAGGATCTGAACCAATTGAGAGCCGACCCTGTGATGCCCACTCACTGCTCCAACCTAGCAATGAGGATCTCATGGTCGATGGTGTTGAAAGCTGGTGTGAGGTCCAATAGGACTAGCAACACAGAGTCACCAGTGTCTGTGGATAGGAAGATGTCGGTAAAAACCTTCAGTAGGGCAGTCTCAGTGCTGTGTAGAGATTTGAAGCCAGATTGGCATGGCTCAAGTATAGCGTGATCATCCAGGAAGCACTTCAACTGGGACTCAACTATTTTCTCTAGAAGCTTAGAAACTAATGGGAGTCTGGAGAAGGCCCGAAGTTATATACTACTGAAGGGTCAAGATTTGTTTTTTCAGGAGAGGTTGAACAGCAGCATGTTTTAATGATTTTGGCACCACACCCGAGGATAGACTGCTATTTACAATAGAGAGAATGGAGGGACCTAGAGTGGGAAAAACCTCCTTTAGGAGCCGAGGGGGGCCATATCAAAGGGGGAACCAGATGGTTTCAGGTTGCACATGGCCTGCTCTAGAGAGGACAGAGAGACTGGTTCGAAGTGGTCAAATAGAGTTACAGATTGAGGTGAGATGGATGGATCATGAGTTGGAGGAGAAATGAGAGTCCGGGTGGTCACAATTTTATCTAAAAAGAAATGTAGGAAACTCTCGCACAGATCAGTCAAGGCTTCCAGGGGTGATTGTTCAGTGAGGTGGAGAACAGAGTTTACGGTGGAGAACAGAACTCGTGGATTGCGAGAGTTTGAAGCAATGATATCAGAAAAGTATTGGGATTTATCAGTTTTTAGTACTACTTTCTGATATTGGCGCCAGCTCTCTTTTAATATTTGAAAAGAGATCTATAGTCCGTATCTTCTCCATTTTCTCTCCGCCCTCCTGCATTGTTGCCTGACAGCTCTGGTCATGCCATTCAGCCAAGGTTCTCCTCTGAGTTTTGGTCTTCTAGATTTAATGGGAGCAACATGATCCAGAGCCTTCAAACAAACAGAGTCAAACTGGGATGTGAGTTCCTCAGTGGTGGAGAGAAACACTGGGGGCTGAATTATTATTTCATTGTTGTAAACCTCAGTGAAACGTGTGGCAGTTAAATGGTTAAAAGTCCTGCCTTTACGTGCAGGAATGGGCTTAGGAGTTAGATGGGGGAGGGTGAACTGAAACCAAACTGGCATGTGGTCTGAAAACACATTGTCACCTATTTCAAGATTAGAAACAGTGACATCACATGTTAACACAAGGTCCAGTATATGTCCGCACTCTTGGGTGGGACTGTTTACATGCTGATTTAAATTAAATGAGTCCAATAAATCTAAAAAGTCCTTAACCATGGGCTTCTCATGACAACACACATGCAAATTGAAATCGCCAAAAATGACCACCCGAGCATATTTAGGTGTAATTTCAGCCAGGAAATCAGAAAATTCATTAATGAAATCCTTAGATCGAGGTGGGCGGTAGACTAGAGCACACAACGTCACAGGCGCATTGCCTAGTTCAAAAAGAGTCAGCTCAAAACTGGAGCAATAGACTGGGATGGGCAGTTGTTTACAGTCAAAAGTTGATTTGAATATTGTTAATAATCCACCACCACGACCTGATGGTCGCGGGTTGTTAAAATACAAACAGTTTGGTGGTAATATTTCCGTCAATGCGCTAGACTCAACCGGCGACATACACAACTCTATGATGCAGAAAAAGTCCAAATCGTGTTCATGAAAGTAATCCCTGAGTATGAAAGTTTTGTTGCAGACAGATCTTACATTGACCACACACATCCTGATGTTATCCGAGCCAGCAGCGGTTGAGTGAGCGCGCGTCAGCGGCTCGCTTTCAACAATGAGCTGCCCCGGCCGAAACCTACCGTTGTTTTCCTGGTCCGTGCACGTGGGAAGCTGGCACTGGGAATCGCTACCAGCTGAAGACAACGAAGCAGCACGCAAGGCTTTGAGCTGAACCAGCCAGCCAGCGCATCTCCCACGTTTCCTCCATCGTCTGGATCGATTTCTCCGTGCGGGCAGGTGAGGAGCGTAACGGAGATAAACAGGCAGGTCATCCGCTAGCAGCGGGGGCAATATGACAAAGTATATACTGTACTTTCCACCACACCAAAATCTTTTGTTTTTTTCTCTCTTTTTGTTTTCTATTGTTTATTGTTTGTTTGTTTATTGTTTAATGAAATTCTATCACTGCTGTTCATTGTTCTTTAGTTTTAGCAGGTCGCTTTCGTAAATGAGCCCATGAGGTTCAAAAGATTTACCTGACTAAATAAAGGTTGAATGAATGAATGAATGAATACAAGTTGCTTTGTCATATAAGTCACATCTGTTATGTGTCACCGCTGACGTGTCACATTTGTTATGTGTCACCACTGACCATCTGGAAATTTTGGCCGGTGTTGTGCCAAAAATCGATTGGCTGCCAAAATAGCGACCACAGGATCATACACAGGAGGACTTTAACAAGGGGTGGCCGGCCAATAGGGGGTGCTAGGGCACGTCCGCACAGGAACTTCTGGACCATTTTACATTGAAGACTTAATAAAAAAAAGAAATAATAAAATAAAAATATTTCGAAATATATGCATATATGTTTTTAGTTGTGTAGGATAAATATTTTATGAGTAATGATGAGTTATATACTGGGGAGCATTCAGCTGCTCTGCTCCCTAGCTCTGGAACTCACTCCCACCTGATATTCGCAACACAAATTCTTTGCCACATTTCAAAGTCAAACACAAAACTCACCTGTTTAAAGTAGCCTATGCACTATGATAGCAACTGCATTGTCTTATTTTAATTCATTTTATTTGTTTTTACTGTGTATATAATATTGTGTCTGTTTTTATGATTGGCAATGTAAGGTGACCTTGAGTGTCAAGAAAGGCGCCTACAAATAAAATGTATTATTATTATTATTATTATTATTATTATTATTATTATTATATTGTTTGTTTCAAAAAACGTTTTCTGATTGGTGACGTATTTCCTGTTTTGGGGGCGCATGAATCTTATCCATAGACTCTCGTTATAAATGGTGCATGCACAGTTATTCCACAACTTTACAAAACAATTGGAAGATGCTAGGTGCAGTTCCCTTTCAGTCATGTCTCTTGGTGCAACATATGCTATGGGAATTGTGCCCCTGTGCAATTACCTGAATGAATACATTCACGCCTTTACGGCAGGGCCGTCAGCGTTGCGCCAGAGGCCCCGCCCTCTGGGTACTTAAGCCGCTGACGCCCATCCAACTTTCTCTTATTGCCCTTCACCTAGCTTAAACCTGAAGTACCTCTCTTTGCGGGACTTCTCTGTTGCTTCATCGCTCGACCAGAGGTGGGCTTGCTCCCTACACAGAGCGTACAGAGAATTATTCCTGCGTATTGCTGGGCTAGCGAAAGCTAGCGAAAGCTAGTCCAGCACATTTTTCCTTAACCCCGAAGTATTTTCTTCTCCTCTCTCTGGAGACGGCTCAACCGCTACCCTTGCTAATTCGTAGCGGGCTAGCCAACGAAAGCGACGCAACGGAGGAGACGTCTCAAAATAAAAGTAAAAGGATTTTGGAAGGACTCGCTCATCTCATCTCGGACATGCCTCCGGAGAAAGGAAAGCGAAAGACAAGACTTCCAAGGAAAACCAGCAGGACGGCGAGCCCAACCTCACGCGCCTACCCTAGCAGATGCGGTTTTCCCCTCTCAGCGACGGACACCCACGAGGTTGGTCCCGTCTGCTTGGGGATGTTGCACGCAAAAATGGCGCTGGATGCGCCCGACTCTTGCCCACATTGCAGCCACATGCTGGAGGCGGTGAGGAGGCACCGGACGGACTTCGTCGCCAAGGCCATGGGTGCCGCTATGGCGCCAATGGACCCGGACACCACTGAGCCCCTCACTCCCACGCCGGAGCTCGAGAACGTAGCTCTGGACGATAGCACACAAATCGAATGGGGCGAAAGCCTTGATGTGCTGGCTCCCATGGTGGACTTAACAGTCGAATTCGACACTTGAGGCATGATGAACGAGGACGAGATCTCGATTTCAGCCTCAGGTGAATTTTCCACGGAGGACGCCGACATCGAATACGAGGAACAGGGAGAAGATCTCTCTCGCACCCGGTACCTGTGCTCCCGGAGATTCACTTTTCCATCCCTACTCTGTTTGATTTGTGTCACAGAGCAGCGGACACGCTGCAGATCCCATGGCTGGAGCCTCCACCTCACCAACAGGTCACAAGGTTGGCAGGAAATTATTTTTACTCAAAGCAGCAGGCTGCCACGAGGCAAAGGATGCCCGTGTTTTCGGACTTCCTCACAGAGGTGACTCGCACCTGGTCTCAGCCCAGAGCTCCCATGCTGTTACAACTTTCACAGTTTCTCGACATGGACGGGATGATGAAGTGGGAATTGCCAACGTGCCTCAAATTGAGGACACGCTGGCGTCTCACCTGGCTCCCAAGTCATCCGGGACAAAACCAACTCTCCCCAGCAAAGCTTGTCTAGCTTCTGCTTCTCTGCTCGAGAAATGCTACAGAGCTCAGGGCCTCGTGGCGCGCGTAATGAACGCGTCCGCGTTGATGCAAGCTTACCTGGCTGTAAAACTACAGGAGCTCCAGGTAACGACGGACAAGCAAGCTGCCGCTGACGTGCTGGATGAAGCCCGCAGGGCAACAGACTTTGTGCTCCGCATGATGGGAACAGCAGCTGTTGCTAAAGGCAGAGGCATGGCTGAAGTGGTCATCACGATACGCCATCTGTGCATGACCCTTACAGACCTCCCAGATGGAGAAAAGGTGCCTTTTCTCCACCACTCGATAGAACCGACGGGATTGTTTGCGAAAGCTCTGGATCGAATTCAGACCAAGCTGGACCAGAGGCGCAAACAGGCTGAAGCTCTCTGGGTGGGCATCCCCAGAAGAACCTTCGCCCCCCCCCGAGGGAGTCAGCTGGAGGCAGACCTGCACAACCTCGACACCACTCAGCAACACGTGCCCCACCGCAAATGCGACCGGCATACGAGGCAGAGCATCGGCAGAGACCACTGTCGGGCCGACCTCGGACCGAACACGCCTGGAGCAAAAACAGGTTTGTTCCCCGCCAGGCGGTCAGACACAGGGCCTCCTCGGCGAATCGAGACACCAGACAAAAGCGTGCCTGATGAACCAGGTCCGCTTCTTGACTTTACACGATCACCCGCCCACGCGGTACGGGAAATGATCTTTTCATGTCCAGAAGCTGGTAACTCTGTTTCATGCACAAATCATGTTTTTTTGCTGTGAGTGACATAAAGTCAAAAATGTTGTTACACATAAGCACGAATAAAGCTAAAAAAACAGTCCCTCTATGTTTTCTTGACTCACAAAAAATAAATAAACATAACAACAAACACAATAACTTTAGCAGAACGGGTCCCTCTGGCCTGCCAGCCAACATAAAGGGAGGGGGCCATCTCCCCCCATCCCTCACGGCTCACGTGGTGTTAGCCTAATCAATAAACCCCAGTAGGGTGCCTCGGTTCTGTCTGCAACAGACAGGCATGGAGGCGCCTGCAAGCAGGCCTCACACTCCTCACAGAGACAGGTGAGGGGGGTCACGTACTCCAGCCCCCACTCCGTTGTAAACCACGAGGCAGAAAATACACAAACCAAAAAAACCTGTGACATATCCGCGCTCCAGGCGTGCGCGCCGAGAGAATCTGACGACCCACCTTCCTGGACACCTATTCAACGGTTCCCAGTAAGGGACGAGGGGGCCATGGCAGAAGCCTGCAGGCTAACACCAGCTTCACACGTTCACAAAGGCAGTTTTGATCAAACTGCAGCGTGCGCAAACAAGCCAGGGCTGAATCAGATTCCTCTTCCTTTTAATCGAAGAGAACTGAGCTCTCTGTCACCAACCAATAAAAAGTCTGCTAAGCATAAAGGACCTTCTCCACATTCTCACGTTGAAGCTGTCCCCTTATCCATGTTGGGCAAAAAGCAATGCTCAAGCAGTGATCCTGTAGCACGTGACCGTGCTCACTGTGCTGACTAAGTTCTGCTCTTAAAAGTCGTACCCCCACCGTGTGAAACACAGACCCCGACGGTTTGTTAGGCTCCAACGCCCTTTTAAGGCCGGAGACCAGTAAACCAGACCCAACCAGGAAACGGGCTGGGGTCAAGAGATCTGCTCGTTTACAAAACTCGCAGCTCCTCCATCCCATGACCCCCAACAAAAAGAGGAAAAACAGACATTCTGTTCCACTTTTGTCTAATAATGACAACAGATTGCCTCTGCCCCTAAACACTCACGATCAGAATAGTATGGCGGCACACCTGAAAAAAGGCCCTCTCCCTAACGTGGTTGACCTTCAGGGGACCACAGAATTTAGGGCCCTTGAGGGAGAGCTGGTTCCACCAACTGATCCTCTTCAGGGACACACCATGTCACCAGAAGGAACAGTCTCGCCACTTAGGCTGGGAACTGTGGAAAACTTCAGCTTGGTGGCAGAAAGGAACAAGCTGGTGGCATCAGGTCTGCCAGAAAATGTGGTAAACACCATTCAGAATGCACGAGCTGTGTCAACACAGTCTCTTTACACCCGGAAATGGCGTATTTTTGAAGCTTGGTGCACAGAAAGAAATATTATTTCTTATTCATGTGACCTGGCTCAGCTCCTGACCTTTCTTCAGGACTTACTGGAGAAAGGTCGTTCTTTCTCAACAATTAAGGTGTTTCTATCAGCAATTTTGGCCTGTCACGAAGGCTGGGGGAGTAGGACGCCTGGCGCGTATCCACTCATAATAAGATTTATGAAGGGCGTGCTAAGAAAGAGACCCCCCAGCAGGATTTTGATCCCTGGATGGGATCTTAGTCTGGCCTTGGGGGCTCTCTGGGATCCCCCATTCGAACCACTGAGCGATATTAAGATAGATTTATTATCTTATAAGACCGCTCTACTCCTGGCTCTTTGCTCGGCGAAACGCGTGGGCGACCTCCATGCCTTGTCTGTACATCCAATGTGTACCAGGTTTGTCCCTGATAGGTCAAAGGTCACCTTAAGTCCTAATCCCTCATATATCTCCAAGGTCTTGCCTTTAAACCCTAGAAGTCTGGACTTTGATCTCTCCTCTTTTCCACCTGCTCTTGTCCTCACTCAGGAACAGGAAAGGCTGAAGGCTCTCTGCCCCGTGAGAGCTTTAAGCACTTACATGCAGAGAACAGCCGAATGGAGAAAAACAAATCAACTGTTTGTGTGCTTTGCAGCACCTGCTACCGGAAAGGCCCTATCAAAGCAGCGCCTCTCACACTGGGTGACTGAGGCCATAAAAAGGGCGTACAGTAGCAAAGGTCAACAGGTGCCCTCTGGAGTGCACGCTCACTCTACTCGGGGCTTGGCCACTTCGTGGTCACTGTTCAAGGGTGTACCAGTTGCAGACATTTGTGCTGCGGCGAACTGGAGCTCAATAAACACTTTTGCAAAGCATTACAGTTTGGATGTTACTGCGTGTGATGTCACTCAGGCTGTCCTTTCTAACACACAGTAGAAAGTAGCCTTGAGATGCCTGCTGATCAAGGGCAGACGTTCACACTAGCATGCATTTTACTGAGCATTTCAAGGGCGTGAATGAATTACGTTCCCATAGCATATGTTGCACCGAGAGACATGACTGAAAGGGAACTGAAAGTTATGCACCATAACTCATGTTCCCTGAAGGAAGGGAACGAGGTGCAACATATCTGGCCCTTTCAATGCTGAAAGCTCGGTGAAGTGCATTTTGGAGAAAGTTGGATGGGCGTCAGTGGCTTAAGTACCAAGAGGGCGGGGCCTCTGGCGCAACGCTGACTCCCCTGCCGTAAAGGCGTGAATGTATTCCTTCAGGTAATTGCATGGGGGGCGCAATTCCCATAGCATATGTTGCACCTTGTTCCCTTTCTTCAGGGAACATGAGTTATGGTGCATAACTTTCAGTTTTCACCGCCCTGAACACGTCCAACGTGAGCTCTACCTACCGATCGCGTGCTTCCGGCCATTTATTTATTTATTTATTTATTTGTCTGGAAAATGAGCCGTGCGGTCAGTGACTCAAGCACGCTTGCTCAGGTAAGTTTTAAATCATTGATAGCCCTTTATCTAATGTCTCTTTGCATTTCTGACTGATATGCCTCTCAAATTTTAGATGGCTGTTTGTGAAAAAAGCCTTCAGCTGACTGTTTATTCTAAAAGTGGCAACTGGTGAGTTTGTATTTGGAGCTAGCATGCTAATGCTAGCCTTTATCTAATGCTTATATTATTATATTACTATTCCTAACTGATATCCTCTCCACTTTTGGGTGGCTCTGTTTGTGATAAAAGCCTTCGGCTGACTGTTTATTCTAAAAGTGGCAACTGGTGAGTTTGTTTTTTTCTTTGTTTGTTTGTGGAGTTTGGTTGCGAGCGCAGGTTATTGTACAGTGTTGGACCCTGATGGCTACATTTATTTTAATTTGCTCATAAAAAATCCACCTTATTCCTAGTCCCCATGATGCCTTGCGCAAAATATGGGAACCACTTCTGCCGCAAACCGGAAACGGCACTTTTTTTACACACTAGTAACGTGCGAACTGGTTTTCATCACAGAGGTTTTAGGTCATAAAATATGTGGGAACACGAACGATCACAACTCAAATGTGGAAATATTGTTTTAATAATAATAATAATAATGTCACATTTTTGTCATCTGTGTATGTTTCCATACAAGATGAAATTTGACTCTGCATTTAACCCAATCACCACCAGGTGGGGCAGTGGGCAACTATAGAAAGCGCGCCGGGGAGCAGTTGGGATGAGATGTGCTGCTCAAACACACCACAAGTTATGCCGTGACTGGGGTTCGAACCTGGGTCCTTCGGGTCCCAAGTGGGTTCCCCTGCCACTACACCATCTTGGCCCCCGCTACCTACAGCTATTGAGGGGTGGGAGGACGACTTGAAGAAGTGGCCAAAAATAACGTACACTAGCATATTTAGTTACTTTGTTGACTCTGTTGCTTCAGATGGTGAAGCGATGAGCAATCTGAAAAGCTCTGAAGCTTATCAGTATCTTCACAGTAACAAGGTTGGCCGTGTTTTGTTAAGAGAGGTGGGACACAAGCTTATTTACCTTAAAGGCCGAGATACACTCGAGCGTCCTCACGGTACGCCTATACGCAGCGTACGTACGTCAAGGCAAAAGCGTAGCCCCGCGTAGCCCCTCAGGGCATGTACGCGCAAAGCTTTTTTTTTACGTCCGCGTGCGCGATACGCGGTGTCTGACCATAAACTTCCCGGCGCCGGACTGTTTTGTATGTTACACAAATGAAATAAATTCCCCTTCTTTATCGCTGATCGGGCCTTTTCTTTTGTTTTTTTGCCTAAAGTCAAGTAACCGCTTCTTCCTCCGTTCACTCGATGAATGAAATGAATGAATTCAGGTCCTACCTGGGTGCGCGATGTTTTAATATTCCCTGGTGGGCTGTGTGCTGCAGGAAAAGCGCTCCCTGTTATTATTTTTATTTCTGAGAGAACTTTTTATAACATATATACAGTATTTTCTGGTGTATAGGTCGCACCTGTGTATAGGTCGCATTGTCCAATTATCACCAATAGATTGGAAAAATCCCTAGATAGGTCGCACCGGTGTATAGGTCGCACCTACGTTTAGCTCTGCTGCAAATGTCTGCCACAGGAGCGCACAGCAAGGCTTTTAAGAAGATTAACACTTAAAAACAATTATTTGTTTGATAAAAATTATAGCAAATATATGTCTGAGCTGAACTTTTCCTTAATAAATGAACATAATTGTGAAATGAGCTGGATTTAAAAATTTGTTTTGCCGAAAGTGATAACAAGCCATATATAGGTCGCACCTGTGTATAGGTCGCAGGCCTTGAAAAAACCATAAAAAGGTGCGACCTATACACCGGAAATACGGTAGTAGAAACACCGTATCAGAACACCGCAGAAGTCCAGCGAGCTGCTCATGATGCATTCTCGAGGTTTCACTTTCAGCTGACTGAACGCTGTCAATCAATTCAGTAGGCGTGTCAGCAAGTGACCAATCAGCGAGCTCAGTTGAGTCCCCTCCGTGTGCAGCTGCTCATATTACAACAAGGAGAACGCGAGCGTTTGAAAGCTGATAGTTTCTGAAGTATAGCAGCGAAAACATACGCACAAAATACGCGCGTATACGCGCGTATACGGAGGACGCTTCAGTGTATCTCGGGCTTAAGGCAAACATAGAGCCCATCCAAAGCCTTAAAAATCCACATCACCAAGCCTGGGTTTTGGTTTCAGCG